>JAQZBX010033260.1:0-25468 GCA_029593785.1 Cabassous unicinctus | reverse complement strand
TGTCCCACGTTGGGGGGAAGGTAATGCATTCAAATGCTGAGTTTGGCTTAGAGAGAGGCCACATTTGAGCAACAAGGAGGCTCTCAGGTGGTAACCCTTAGGCACCCCATAACAGTAGGCTAAGTTTCAATTGGAAGAGCAAATACTCATAAGGCTAGTCCTCAATAACAAGAACCAATCAGTGGGCCATCCTCTTTTGGCAAATCTTTTAATATTTGTGATTTTATTTCTATGACAAATCTTCCAAAGTCTAAAAATGTACAATTATATATGTTTATATATAGTTAAAGGTATAGTTAAGTAATTCACAATCACATTTACTTATATTTATGAATTTAAAATAAATCATGATCATCTTTATATTTATGAATGTATCTTAACTATTTATCAGTTTTTCCTTAATTGTACTGTTCTGGCTTTCTCTTTACATTGAAATTGTTCATTTTAGCTGGAGTTATTTTGATTAAAGAATGAGGTAATGGTTTAATATATTTTGAAAGGCTAGCCAGTTATCTTAATATAATATATTGATATCTATTATCATGTATATATATATATTATATAATAAGTTTTCTCTATTTACCATATGGCATGTTATTTTATATAATAGTGTATGTTTCTTGACATTTTATTGTATTCCACTGATGTCTGTTATTTATGTACTATATTTTAATTATTTTATATGGCCAAATGATTTTTAACAATAGTACCAATGTAAATCGATGGAGAAAACATAGTCTTTAAAAATAGTGCTGGAGTGACTGGATATCTACATGGGAAAAAATGATCTTCAATTCTCACTTTTCACAATTCACAAAAATTAACATAATCTTAGTACACAAAAATTAGCAAAAGATGGATCAAAAAAGAACTAAATGTAAGACCAAAACAAATAACTTCTATAAGAAAACATAGGGTAAAATTTATGAGACATTGAGTTAGATAAAGATTTCTTAAACAGAAATACACAAATGATAAAATGGACTTCATCAAGATTAAAAACTTTGCTCTTTGATTACAACAAGTCAATACACAAACTGGGAGCAAATTTTGCAAATAGGCTTGTGTCTAGAATACTTGAAGAATTTTACAACTTAATAAGAATTCAAAGAACTCAATAAAAATTAAGCAAAAGATTTAAATAGATATTTTCCAAAAGATACACAAATGGCCAAGAAGCACATGAAATGGTACTCTGGATCATTAAGCATGAGAGAAAGGTAAATTGAAATCACAATGATATACCACTACACACTCACTAGTATGATGAAAGTAATAAAGCTGGCAATACCAAGTGCTGACAAAGAAGTAGAGCAACTCGTGTGAGTGCAAAATAGTATAACCATTTTGGAAAACTGTATAGCAGTGTCATAAAATTAATAGCTAATAAACTCTTATAATAGTAAATAATTAGTAAATAAATAGTAAATAATTATAAGAGTAAACTCTTATAATAGGACTCAGAAATTCCACTTCTAGGTATTTATCCAATAGAAATGAAAACATATGTGTACACAAAGTCATGTACTCAAATGTTCATAGCAGAATTATTCTTAGTCACAACTTTGGAAGCATCCCAAATGTCCATCAACTGGCGAATGGATAAGCAAATTATGGTATATCTCTACAGTGGAATACTTTTCAGGAATAAAATGGAAAGAAATATTAACATGCACTACAATATGAATGAACCTTAAAAACATCGTGCTGAGTGAAAGAAGTCAAAACACAAAAAGCCATGGATTGTATGATTCTGTTTAAATGAAATTCTAAGAAAGGCAAATCTATGTAATAGAAAGCAGATCAGTGTTTGCGTTCAAGGGTAGGGAGATGTGATGGACTTTAAAGGATCTCAAGGAAGCTTTTCAGGATGAGGAAACTTCAATATTTTGACTATAGTTGTGTTTTCACAGTTTTACACAATTGCCTAAATCCATTGCACTCTAAACTTAAAATGGATGCATTTCATTTTATATAAATAGTATCTTTTTTAAAAGTGTTTTGTTTAAAATATAAATTAAAAATATAGGAAGAATTGACCCGTTTATAATTTGAATACATTTCTCTAAGAGCCTTTGCTGTTCCCTCTTTGAAAACATGCTTTCCCCACTTCCTTCTGACTTTAACTCAAATGTAACCTTTATATAACCTTTCCTTGGTTACAAATCTAAAATGGCACTTCTCCCCACCATCCATAATCCCTGTGCCTACATTAATTTTTTTATTAGCTACTATTTTCATATAACATACTAGATATTTCATGATGTATCTTGTTTATTATCTAGAATGTGAGCTCTGTAAAGAGGAGAAATTGGGGGAGGGGGTGACCTGGTTAGTCCACTGTTGTAGAACCTAGAACTGCCTGATACTCAATGCATACTTGTTACATATATGAATGAGTTTGCCTATTTATTATATCATTTTATCTTAATAATTCATTTATTTATTCAACAAAACTTAATTATGTAACTTTTAACCATTTTACTAGATTCTGGAGAGTGGAACTTAAATGCAAACATGAAAATAATATAAACCAGGAGTTCTCAATCTGTAGCTCACTGGCCACGTCCAGCCTGGTGCCTGATTTTTGTAAATAAAGTTTGATTGTAATATAGCCACATTCGTTCATTTATGTGTTGTCTGTGGCTGCTTTCACACTACGGTATCAGAGGTGAGTAGTTGTGACACAGGCTGAATGATCTGCATAGCCGAAAATAATTACTGTCTGGTCCTTTAGAAAAAAAAGTTTGCCACTGCCTGATGATCCCTGCCTTGAAGAGGATAATTTATTTCAATTTGTAAAGCCTATTTGTCTGCAGCAAATTTTTGAAAGCCCTAATGATAGTGGTAGCATTTTTAGGAAAGAAGTATCTTGGATTTACTATGAAACCAAGGTTTGAGTACATCAAACTAGAAGCCACATTCTTCCGTATAGACTGTACTCTAGATGAGTACATAGTCAAATGCTTCTTATTTAAAACTGCCCAGAACTCAATTAAAAGTGGGTGTTAACGGTGCAGTTTAATGATTGACAAAATTATTATTTACCTAAATTATTTAATAAGTCATGATTCCATTGCTTTGCATTACGTACAGATATAACATTCTGGAAGATTGTTTTGTGGAGTCAAAAGGAGTTTAATATATAGGACTAATAACACTGTAGAAAAGCAGGTAAAAATAAACATCTAATTTTTTTCAATTTCTGACCACATTTGTTGTTCACACTTTCCTCTATTAAAAGATATCTTATATAACTTATTTACTAGAAGTAAGTAAATGACATTGATCGAACCTGATCTTGGCTCCAGCTGAAGCTTTTTGAACTTTCAAAAAAGTTTTCATATTCAAATAAAAATATGACCATTGTTAATTTTACTCTTATAATGAGAAATACTCTGTTTTCATATGCAAACATTCAAAATGTCTGCTGCTAAGAAAATTTATAATTGGAAATTTAAAGAGTAAATTGCTTTTGCAGGATGAAAAATAAAGAACCCACCCCATCAAATGTTTACCTCTATTATGTAACAGCTCCCATTTTGTATTATTGCTCACATGTTTGAGAGAATTCTTTCTCTCTCATTTTCCTCTGTGTTTGTGTATGTGTTTCCTCATGAAAAACTTAAGAATGAATCAGTGATTAGGCAATATAACTGGATAAGTGAGCATTGGCTTACACCCAGCTGGTTGCACTACCATTAATGAGAAAAATTATCCTAATAATAGTGGCGGTGGTGCATCAGCCAGTTAACTGGAGCTCTGACTAAACAGTGATCTACAACTTGAACATCTGGTGTGTGCATGTACAAAACTTTTTCACCTTCACACTGGAGAAAACATTTTGTGAAAGAAACATTTTTGGTCATTTTCCAAAAGAGTGATAGAAGAAACATGCTTAAACCTGCAGATGGTATAGATCATTCATCTTTTCTTTTTGTGAATTAACATAAAGAATAAACAATGTCTGCCACTGCAGCTACTGAGATTTTTTTTTCATTTTTCTGCTCGTGAGCAACTCTTACTTCAAATCCTTTCAAGGACTCAATTCCTGAAGGGGGTGTTGTAGAGAGGGGAATGGAAGGTAGAATAAAGGAGGAATCCGTTAATTGTTAAGCCAAAATTGCTCAGAATTTTTAAATTTTAGTAAAAAGTAAGCAACACCAACAAAAATTCCCTTGAAATGATCATTTCACCATTAGGACTTTTCGTGAATCACAGTAAAAAGTAGAGTGAGTAAATTAGTATTTAAATCTTTCTCTTTTTTTCTTTTGTTCTTATTTCTTATGGGAATACAAACAGATGCTGTCTCCTATCTGTAGGATTTCATCACTTTAATCATCAGGCTATAATTACCTATGAAAAAATAATCTGTCAACTCAGTGAAAAACTGATGATCTTTTATTCCAAAATTTACTTTCCAAAAAGCAAAAACTGCCTGAAATTTCACCATTAGAAATTAGTTCTTCGCTATCTCATTTATTTTATAAACTTAGTAACATCATTCCTCCAAGTTCCTTTCCACGAATATCATCTAGTTTGGTTGGTGAAATCATTGGTCATCCAAACATAAACTAGAAACCTCTTTAATCATCTTTGTCTTTTTCCCTTTACAATATATTACACTTCCAAAAGTCCATTAATTACTTCCTCTTCTCCATCTCAATTTCCATTACCCAATTCCAGACCTCTTAATATTGCTCAAGAGGGTTGCTACAATCTTCTAACTGTTCTCACTCTCCAGACTCACTCCTCTCCAAGTCCTCATACTGCTGTCAAATTGGCTGTCTGACATGGACCTGAACAGAACATGTAGTCCTAAAAAACAGAAAAAACAAAACAAAACAAAACAACAACAGGTGGTTCCTGAAGTTACCTACAGAATAAGAATCAAAAAGTCCTCATGAGTGACTGAAGACAGTATGGAAAGAGCATTGATTTTACTTCCAAGTTCTAGTATTTATTAGCTGTTTAATCCTAGTCAGATTCCTTAAACTCTCTGAGCCTTAATTTCTACAAAAAGGCTAATCTTTTGTTGAGCAGCAAATTAAGAAATCTGGTTTTCTTCCTTTCCGGTCTCATTACAGTCTCAAACTGTTTTTCAGCTTCTCTCCTGCCATTTCCATTTGGGTGCTAACATTCCAATTTCTCCCATGCATGCCTGTACTTCATTTCTTCCATATGAGACAGCAAATTTTTTCTAAGTTTTTAATTTTGAAATAATTATAGGTTCATAGGGAGGTGCAATCTACTCTTCACCAAGTTTTCCCCAGTGGTTCCATTTTTATTATAGTAATCAAAAGCCTAGAATTCGGCATTGCCACAATGTATGTGTATAGAAGTGGCAGGTTTTTGCATCCTTTATTGCTTTTTCTTTAAATGCTTCTTGTAAGAGTTTCTTATTGTGAGTAATCCTCTTGTTGGCCTGACAGTGATGCCAAGCGTGGTTTTGTTTTTGTGTTTTTTTTGCCAGTTTTCCTGTGGGCATAAATTTTCCAAAATAAACATGTCTCAACATGAGGAATCCCCTCTATATAAACTTTGGCAAGGCAGTTAAAACACATGTAGTACATGTAGAAAATTTGGATTGTTTGGGAAAAGCTCAAAGTAAGGTATTTGGTAAGTCTTAATGCATTTTAATTATTATACCCAATAACTAAAGAATATAATAAATAAAGCTACCTCATTTTACTTTATTGTGGTTACTTTAGGTTACCTTGGTGTGGCATGATGAAAAGTAGGTACTGTTTTCCCCATTACAAATGCAAAAATGTGACTTGGAGACAGGAAAGAAAATGAGTGGGAGAGAGGAAAAGATATTCAGTGCTACAACAAGGTTATCCTACCCAAAATAAGAACATTTGCCCTTCCTATTTTCATCTATATATAAACAATTTGGTTAAAAAATTCAAGTGGTATTTAAAAAAAACCAACCTTCTCCATCCCATACTTCTTATGCCATACTAGCATCTTTTGAGCTGGGGATTAAACTTTCAGAACCTAATTGAAGGCTAAGAAAAAGGTAAGAAAGATCTCTGAGGCTTAGGACTAGTTATCCTCCAAATGTCTATAATCTAAAGTCTGATAAAAAGCTCATAGACTTATCTGGTAAGTGATGCTTTCAGACCACCATCCAAAGCTTGTTGATGCCTATGAAGGTCACAATTTTGGCTGCAGAAGAGTAGAGAGGTTGGCATCTTTATAGCAGAACTCCAGCTCATGCCATTGTGCCAATTGAAATGGCACAAAAATTGCTCTTTTTAGAGAAAAGCATTACAAGTAATATTCAGTGATTTCTGAAGAAAATAAGAAAACATTTAATCAATAAAGCTTCAGAGTTACGCTTCAGTTCTTCAAGCAGTAAACATTCCTCATCTTGAAAATGTATATCAATATTTTATTTCTTAAAATGTCAAATGAATAATTTATTTAGATATTATTAGGTCTAACGTTGAACAGCCTGAAGAAAATATAAATATATTTGTATGATCCTGTAGAAGTTCTCATTAAGAAATTAAGTTGTGATACAAGAAATAGGTTCACCTATTTGTCAACATTCCACAATTTTTTAAATGTACAATTACATTAGACAAGAAAGCATGCTTGGGATTTCAGAAAATAAAAAAACTGAAGAAAAAGGTCCTTATGTGTTTCAGTTTCTTGTTTGTAAATGTAAGTAATAATAGTATCTATCCCATAGAATCATTGTGAAGACAAAATTAATTTTAAAGTAAGACATGTAGAACAATGCTTAGCCATCAGTTATACATAATAACGATTCTTAATAATGATGAATATATACTCTTTGGATATGTGAAATATTAACAACTGAAATATCAAAGAAATAAACAGGTTATCTAGAAGGCAAGCAATAAAAGTAGAATACTTTAAATTATTTAGGAATGGGTTTTAGGCATTGTGAGACATGAAGCTTATACAATTTTGGAGCTCTTCATAAGAAAATAAATACAAAATTAAGAATAAGTGAAGTTCACATTAGAACTGCTTGAATAGACAAAAAATTATGGGAAATGTTGCTCTGTAGGTAAATAAATAAATTGTGATCCATCCAAAGAGTAGAATCCTTGTAGTCATAGAACATACTAACATGGAAAGGGCTGCAGGATATATTTTTAAGCGAGAAAAGCAAAATTCAGTATGTCAGACATGCTAGTTGCCTATCCAATATCCATTGTTCTAATTTCCTTACTAAGAGATCCCTGATCTTGTTCAGGGAGACAATATGCCTAGCTGAAAAAACAACAACAACAACAAAAACCTGTGTTTCCCAGCTTCCTTTGTACACGTCATGGCCTTGTGGCAGCTTTCTGAACATTATGCTGTGGGAGAGTCACTTTTCTTTGGCCTTTCCCCTCATCCTGCTTGTAATGTAGAACCAATGCTGGCAATGTCACCACTATTTTGGGGTCCTGAGGTAACAAGTTTGTGAGCAAAAAGTGAAAATAAGATTGAAATAGGAAATTTTTTAAAGTAATGCTTCCTTAATTTGTTAAGCTGCCTTTTGTCTGTTATTCTATTTTCTGAAGTTGAAAAAAAGCTTACTTAAAAAAAAAAAAGATTGGAATTGAAAAATAGAAAGAGCCTAAGTCCCTCATGTCATTGTGGGGCTTCTTGTTATCTTGGACTTCTTATCATTTGAGAAAAATAAATGCTGTTTCTTTCAGTCACTTACTTTCTCCTTGCAGGTGAAATTAAATCTTAACTGATACATACATATAGTTTAGTCTATGCATAATGTATACAGAATGAAATAATATAGAAAAATCTAGATGTTTGTGTAACAAGGATGGAGAGGAGAATCCACAAACTTGTAAGTGTGATTACCCCCTGGGAAGGAAAGTAGATATGAGAGGGTGAATAAAGGTAGACATTCTCGTTTGGTTAAATATAGTTTTGTATTTGAATCTTTTACAGTGAATACATTTATGCAATTTTAAACAAATAAAATTTAGCATTTTAAATGCCTTTCTTTTTTTGACACAGGACATTTTATTTTTCAAATTAAGGCAAAAAAACAGGTGAACAAATTTAGAAATTTAGGCTATAACCTTCCGGTGATTTTATTCATTCTTTCTTACTCTCTTACCATCACCATTAAAAAATCCACCAAGCAAGCAACCACTGAGCCCCTGCCCTAATGGCTGTGGGCTAAGTTTAGAACCCTCTGCAGAGGATTGCAGGATCTGGGAAAAGTCACACTCTGTACTCTTCGCCAACATTTTCATTTAGGATAAATATTTGTAAATCATTATCAAGAACAACATCCAAAGGAAAAACCAAGCTAAATGATGGTGTAAATAAGAGGTTTATATGGAAATGTGTGATGAATTACAGAGCCAAGCAGGCAGCCCCAGGTCTGAAGCAGAATGCCAAAGGTCTTTTTGAGAACCAGTTGACATCCCCCTCTACGGATGGCTGTGCAGTTGCTGTAGCTGATTCTCTACAGCAGCACTGGCTATTCAGGGTAAGATTTGACTTCAAAAATGCTCTCTTTCAAAACCTATTTCATTTTTTCAATAATTCAACAAACATATGCTGAACATCTATGTTGTCCCAGGCCTTGACTAAGGCTTTGGGTGAAGAGCATGGGACAAGGACAGGGGGTGCACAGTCTAATGACTCTTGAGTTACATTTCTCCAGAGGTCAGTTTAGGTTATGGGGAGTTGACAAATTTAGTTGTCAGATAGGCAACCATGATGAGGGAAAGAAAGAGTTGTGAAGGGGACAAACAGACATCAAAAGTCAGAGTCAGGCTAAGTTATCAATAGCAGAAATATCAGTCCAAGCCACTCATCTTTCTGTCCACCCATCTCCTCAGTTAGCATCAACTTACTAGCAGCTGCAGGGAATATAGAGACATGAAAAACAGAAGTCTATCCTCAAGGATCTTACAGACTAAAAGGGAGGATTCAACAAATGTAATCAAGTAATTGTGACATTGATCAATATACATTAAATATTATAACACTGATCAATATACATTAAATATTATACCAGAAGTTCAAGTCAAAGGCAAGAACCCTGTTGGAGTAGGAGATCCCTTCTGGTGGGCAATCAGAGAAGCCCTCATAGAAGAGGTGGTATTTAAAGAAAGAGAAGGATTTTAACAGGACTGAACATTGGTGGAAGCAGGGTACAGGCATTTTCAGCAGTACTTCTGGGGCAGAAACGAAGACATAAAAACAGCCAAGCAGAAGGGCTTGTCTGGGTTCTCAGTGGTCCACTGATCCATCTTCAACAGATCTTGCAGTAGAAGGCCTTAGAAGGCTGTTTCTCAACTCCAGCCCCTCCCATGGCATTGTCTTTATCTGATCTGTAACTTGGGCTTCTATGTAAGATTTTATCTGAGGAAAATAACATTCCATTTGCTAAAAATATTTTCAAGTCCGAATAGCACTGACCTAAAGCAGTGATTTGTTAATGTAAGGAATAGTAGACATGAGCTCCAAAGAATCTTTGGACCAGATCCTAGAAGACATTAAATGTCCAGGAGAATGCCTTTTATACAGAGAACAATGGTAAGATCTCTCTATGGAAGTTTTAAATAAGAAAATTAATCACCTGAGAAAACAGTGAATTATGAAGTTGGCTGTTGGGAGCAGACTCAGAAGATTAGAAAAGCTGGAGCCAAGGAGACTAATCAGAAAGTCATGGCAACAGTCCAGGGTAAGTACTCAGGGTGTGTGTGAGGGTAGAGAGAGGAGGGTAGGAAAACAAGGGACAGTCATAGGACATTTGGAAGGAAAATTTACCAGCCCTCCTAGTTGTATAGATAAGTGAGAGGCAGGCTAATGATTTGAATCACCTTTAATATAGATTTAATATTTGTATTTGCAAGTGGTACACTCACCCCCCCAACACACATACATTTTTATTTTCTAGAGCACTTGTAAATTTACAGAAAAATCTCAAAAAATATACAAAGAGTTCCAATATACTCCACATTCAATTTCTCATATTGTTAATGTATTACATTAGTATGGTATATTTATTATAATTAATTAAATAATATTGGTACATTATTATTAAGCAAAATCCATACTTTATTCAAATTTCCTTAGTTTTTACCTAGTGTGTTTTTCTGTTGCAGGGTCACATTCATCTAGGACTAACATAACATTTAGTTGTTATGTCTCCTTCAGCTCCTTTTGGCTATGACAATTTTTCACCCTTGTTTTTGAAGACTTTGACAGTTTTGAGGAGTACTAGGCAGGTATTTTGTAGAATGTCTCTCTACTAGGATTTTTCTGATACTTTTCTCGTGAATAGACTAAGATATGGGTTTTGGGTCAAGCGCCGTTCTCATCACATCTTACCAAGGGCACATACGATCAACGTGACTTAGTACTGCTGAGTTTGGCCTTGATCAGCTGGCAGAAGTAGTGTTTGTCAGCATTCTCCACTGTAAGCTTATTCTCACCCCACTATACCCCACCCCACTCCATACTGTACTTTTGGAAAAGAAGGCACTATGTGCACACAAACCTTTTTTTTTAGGGAAAATAATCTTTTCTCAGTTCAGCTCTGATACTCACTTGAGTCCTTTTAATAATAGAAAAGCCTTGCCACAAGACTTAGAGCTTTCTTTAGCAAACATCTGTTGTGACTTGAGCACCTTTTTGGGAACCCTACTCCAAAACAGCTTATAAAATATCACTTTCAGTCATAGCAATGTTTTTCCTGAGAGGACATTGTATTGATAGGAATCCTATCTGTTTCTTGTCTTCCTTGTTAGGCTTTGGTTTCAGTGATGGTTTAGCACCTTTTACAAAGTGAGTCCTGAGGATGCTTGGCTGATGCACCCACATTGACCCTTCCCGGCAGCCTGCCCCACTGCCCCCCACCCCTGCTCCCCACCACCATGCTTGCATCTCACAGAACCCGTCTTTCCAGCCTCAGGCCCATCTCTCAGCGTGCAAGAGTGAGGCCATGCCCCACTGCTGTCCCTGTCCTATGGACCCTGACCTCTCCACCGTCCCCTTGATTTTTTGCCACAGCTGAATCCAGAGAGGACTGAGTTTCATTCTCCCCTCAGTCCCCCCAGAACTGTAGGGCTTTATCCTCTTGGCTTTCTTACAGCAAACTGAGCTACCTCCCCTTCTGCCTTAGTGACCATCCAAAACGTAAGCCCTTCTGGTCACCTACCTTCTTCATGCATGCATTGCTATACTGCTTTGTTCTCTACATGATATTTCTGAGACACAGTTTAATACCTTGTTGAGAAACCCATGAGGAGCAATATAAAATTATTTCCTGTTTCTTTGACTTTCCTCAGTCTTTGTGTGCACTGAAATCAGCCAAAGTTGTTTATAATAAAATGTCCCTTCCTCATACCCACTCCTGATTATGCAAACCCATGTGAATAAATCCTACAGAACAGCCATGAGATTATGAAACCCAGGATCAGTGGAAATGGCTGCTGGATGAATCAATTTGTAATATCCAGTGGGATGAAATAAGATTGTATGCTGAGCCTCCTTTTTTCCTAATTCCTCCTTAAAGATCTGATATCACTTGGACTGAGCTGTGTGTATCTCTCCTGCCTCCACCCCTTCAGCTTCCAGATATTGAAAATAAAAAAATAAGTAGTCTCCTATGTGCACATAATAGTTATATTATCATACCCTTTGCATGATTTTAGCAAATAGTTAACCCTGCTATCTAAGGATTACCTGGAGGGAGAAAAACAGCTAAATTAAATCAACATTTTTGTTAGATTTGTCTCCCCTTAACTTTTAAATGGTGTGACAGGATGTGAGAATGAAAACCTTCCTGCTTCAGTTTCAGCCAAGGTGTCAATAAATTTACATCATAAATCAAAGTCATTGTGACACAAATCCCCACAAGCATAATTTACAAAGGAAATGTGTCAGAATCATTGCATAACTCCTGAAACTGTCTACCAGACCAAAGATATCAAAAAGGTTAGAGTGTGGGAAGAGGGGAAGTTGGTGAAGAGATTTATTTACAGACAGCTGTAATCCTGCTATGACTTTCCATCCCCACCTCAAAAGAGAGAACTGTAGGGTATTTACCTACCTACTTTAAGCCTTGTGATTAAGACCACATGGAGAATTTTAAATGTGTTTTCTGTAGCTGAGAGATGCAGCATACAGGTGCCTGACTTTTGCCAAAGAAATCTAAAAAGAGCTCTGCCAGAAAAAAAGAAGTTGTTGCATGGAGTTTAGCCTGTAGGCTCAGAGTTTGTTAGGGCGATGGTGGGCAAAGATGGCCACAAATTTTTAAACAATTCTTGCATAGAGAGGTGGAGCTGTATCCTTCACCTTGAATCTAGGAGCGCTCTGTAAACTGCTTTGACAACAAAATACAGTGGAAATTATGTAGTGCCAGTTTCTGCATCATTTCCTCTCTTTAGGAGCATTTTCTCAGGGAGCCTTGAACTACCATACAAGAAGTCTGACTACCATGATACTGCCATGCTGGAGAGGCCACGAGTAGGTTATACATGCAAGACAAGAGGCAACCTTCCAGCCAATCCCAACCAAAGCATCGAGCATGCAAGCCTGAACACTCCAGGCCAGCCTCTCCTCCAGCTGGATACCACCATGTGGTTTCTGTCCATACCAGTTGAGTCCTGCCTTAATTTCTGGTCCCAGAACATCATGAAATATAACCAGATAGTTGCTCTTTTGAGCCACTAAATTTTGACATCACTTGTTACTCAGCTGTGGATATCTGAGGAGTTTCAGCAAGATGTTAGGAATAGGACTAGGGTTAGGTTATATATGTTATCTTTCTATATTTTCTATTTCTTTGAAAGCTGTCTTATATGTAGCAGTAGAGGTGAAGCATATTTACTCTACAGCCAGACAGCCTGAGCTCAAATCCCAGCTTTGCCAGTTTCTCTGTGGTTTTATGGTTTAGTCTTCTTGTATTTTATAAATAATAATATAAATATAAAAATAATATAAATAATATATTATAAATAATAGTAATATATAAACAGTAGTATCTATAAGGTCATTGTGAGGATTAAATCAGTGTTAAAGTAAGACATGTAGAAAAATGGCTAATAGTTATGAGTACTAACTATTATTAATAATTATGATTATATCTTCTAAATTCAAGACAAATGGCAAACCCTGCTGTTCCTATATGTAGTGAAATAAACTAAAAAGAAACTATTGCCAAATTGGTGGGTGGCTTTTCCTGGTGACTCTGGACAAAACTTTTAGACTTTGCAGTGGTGTAATTTTGAGGACCTTCACTCAGTCTTAGAAAGAACACTGAGTAACCTCAGCATTTCCTGATTCCTGCACTGATATTCTCTCCTAGGAGTTACTGTTACCCATTATTACATAGAAACACTGTCATGTTCAAACTGCTAAAGCTTTTTTCTAGGGCTCCACAAAGTGGTCCAGGCACTCATAAACTCATCCAATCTTCTGCCAGTTAAAGCTAAAAATTACAACATTCTTGTTTATGATATCACTTAAAGTTTTGCTTGTATGATATTTAATTGGCATGTATGTTAACATTGTCTCTAGACAAAACTAGGTTGCAAACTCTTTGGATTAGAAACCATATATAAACCATATATAAACCTCACCTTATAACCAAAATAACCAAAACTTCACCTAGCAAAGCAATACAGTACTTATATGATAACAATATTTTAGGGATAAATTAACTATATGATCTAGTGGCTTTATTTAGTATTTGTCTCCAAGTCTCACATGTCACTTTTTTCCCTTTTTTGCATGAACTGGGACAAATAAGAAGAAAAAGAGACCATCTTAAGAAGTCTGTTGGCCCTAATAAATGTAACTCCAACAATATTCACAGTGCCCTCCCTTCTTTCCTAATCCTCTTCCTTCAACACTGACCCTTCAGTTTGAGTTGAAAGGTGAAAGGTTTACTTAAGGAAGCTGTGAATGAGCCCCAAGATTACAGAGACAGTGCCCTCTGCAGCATTTAATCCTGGCTGTTTAGATGAATTTACATATAAGATAAATGTTTAATTTTTAAAACTTCAACTCTGCCCCAGGAGCAACTCTTTCCAAACTACTTAAGGAGAAAGGAAGTCTCTGGCTGATTTTCCTGTTGTTTCTCTACTCCCCTGACCACCCACCCCATTTACAACCACCTCAACTTAACTATTAGTGTACACGACTCCACTCGAGTCAAGGGGAACTGTTGTCTGTGAAATATCTGAAAATGACCTTTCCTTTGGAGAGATTAGTCATCTATTATTATTAAAAAATAAAATTAATCCAAGCAAAGGGAAAACTATTTAAAACTGTAATTTCTAAAAAGGTTAGACTTCCAGTAAATGACACGTTGCCAATTAGAAACACATAGTTATTATATTTGGTTAATGTGTGGATTTGAATTGGAATATTTAATTCCTGAGGTACAAACACAGAAAGTTCTTGTATCCATTTTGAGTCCAGTGAATTGTCTGCTTGAAAGTGTTCCATGATGACGAAATCTGCCTTAATGACCTACAAATCCCTCTAACATTGGCTTTCTCTTTCTGCACTGAATTTGGAGGGCAGCTCATCTGTACTAAACAATTTAAGGTATATGAGTCTCCCTGACTCCCAAGTTAAGTCTACCCACCTCTGTTCTATGCTATGGTTAGCTGCAGTGCCTTGAGCTCTGCGGAAAGACATCTGAAGAAATTAGGCTTTTTCCAGTTTTCTTAAGGAAAGAACCTCCTTAAAGTGAGGTGGAGGGGGCAGCGAGGCTTATGCTGCTACATGGACTGCCTTTCCTCCAGCAGCTCCTCGTGCTGGGGAACAAATGCCTTGAAAGAATCATCTAGCACTGTACTTGGCATTAAGAAATTCATGCCAAGATTAAAGCTGTGAGCTTCGGAGAAGGGGAAATGCCTTGTAAATTACTGATAGCATTCCAGACTCTGGAAAAGAATACATATTCCAAAGTATAAATGAAAGAAAACAGCATTGTGAGATGAACTGTTTAGGCTCATCTTCACAGGGTGCTTGCATAAAGTTCAGCATCTGTGCCAACAAGACCAAGGATCCTGGAGAGGAGTAAACTCTCTGAGGTAAAACTGCTCCGGCATGCCTTTTGGTCCCCTGCCAGCATTCTTCCACTGGACTTAGTGCACTCCCCTTATTCTGCATGATTTTCTCCATTTGAAATTTCCACAATGACCAGATGGAATAATGACTCCACACACTTTGTATGGGATCTAATTCAGAAGCCATTTTTAATAATAGCTCCCTCTCATTTGGTATCTGTCCATATATGCTTTAAAATGAAGTCTTATTTTCTCCACTAAAATGTAGCTCAGAGTGGTTAAATAATTTACCCAGGATCACAACCGTAAGTGGTAGAAGTGGGATTTGAACCCAGATTGTGCTGTATCTATGCCTGTGTTCATTGTAGTGCACTGCCCAACAGTCTACTTTTCAGAAATGAACAGTATGGTCTAGTGGCTTTATTTACTATTTAGAATGTATAATTTGGTTATTTGAATAACTAGTATATTTAGTAAACAGTTTTAAAGTAAAGGCAAACTGACTTCTTGGGAATCTCTTGAGGTCAACTTTGAAGGTCAGTTTTATTTGGAGAGTGAGTCTCCTTGTGGCAAGAGGGAGGTCAGAGTAGAACATAGCCTTTAACAACCCTAGAAGTTTCCTTTGTCTTAGTAAACCGCCAAAAGGGTAAGGCCTGAGGAATCCCTAAAGCAGTTGTTTTTAAAGAGTGGTAAAGACCTTGTATTTGTATGGTGCTTATTATAATACAGATTTCTGACCCTACTGAAGATCTACTGAATTAGATTCTCTTGGAGTGGATATTTGAAAAGCTACTAACTGAACAAGTTCCTCCAGTGATTCTTGTGTGTACCAAAGATTGAGAACCACTGACTCTGCACCACTGACTCTGCAAGGGTACTTAGCAACTTAGGGGGAGTTGCTCTAGGATCTCTGTGGTCATGAGGCTTGCTTTGAATCCACATATGAGAAAACTCCTTACAAATTACTAGCCCGGTCTCCGCACTTGTATACAAATAGATTTCTTGTCCCTGAATTTTATTTATTTATTTATTTATTGAGTTACCGTGGTGGGGATTGAACCCGGGAACTCATATGTGGGAAGCTGACACTCAACCACTGAGCCACATCAGTTCCCCTGGGTTGGTTTTTCCATTTGTTTGTTTGTTTGGTTGGTTGGCTGTTTGTTTTTTTTTAGGAGGCACCAGGAACCAAATCCCAGACAGACACTTAACAGCTTGAGCCACATCCGCTCCCCTTGAAATTTAATGAACACATTGATATATTCATTGAGGTTTACTGGCTGTCGATGTGTCCTTTAACAGTGAAGTCGCATGTCTCTGACCAAGCATTATTGGCATATGCTCTTTGATTTCTGTACTTAGTGTGGCAAGGCATTTGAATGGAGTCAGCTGCATTTTCTTATACAATCTCCTGGGTGACAAGGAAGGAAGGAGGAAACTGTTCATACATCAGTGCTTGCCAGTGCTATGGGATTTAAAGTTGAAAAAGTGGCCTCAACAAATTGCTTCCATAGGGTCTGCAATTTTATATCTAGAAATGCATTTTTTTCTAGATTAAGTATTGTTCCCCTTTTTATAAGTTCTCCATATGTTAACAATACCCACTTAAGGGGTCATGCACCCTAATATGGTAGGATAAATGACTTTTTATCAGATTATTTTCTTCTTTAAGGGGAGGGATCATTACAGCATAATAACATTAAACATCAGGCATTCAGTATCTTTTCCTATACAGCTTCCTATTCAGAAGGTGCTTGCATATGTGAACCTGGGTCAAGTCCCTTAAATTCAATTTTTGTTTCTGGAATAAATATAAATATATATACATATGAGTATGTACAACTTGTTTATTTGAAAAACTAGTATCTTCAGTAAAGGCAAACTGACTTCATGTGACTTAAAAGTTTCAACTGTGATGCTCACCTCCTGGTGTTCACACCTTTGTTTAATTCCCTCACCTTGAGTGTGGGAGTGACCTGCTTCTGGTTAATAGATCATTGCAAAGGTAATGGGGTGTCACTGCTGTGATTATATTATGTTGTATGACTCCATATTGCTAGCAGACTCACTCTAAAATCTTTCTCTGGTGCCTGCTTTAAAGAAGCAAGATGCCATGATTCCTACAGCAGCAAGGAAATAATTTCTGCCAGCAACCTGAATGAATCTGAAAGGAGATTCTTTCTACCTTCATTTGAGCCTCCAAATGAGAAT
Source organism: Cabassous unicinctus (assembly GCA_029593785.1). Classification (NCBI taxonomy): domain Eukaryota; kingdom Metazoa; phylum Chordata; class Mammalia; order Cingulata; family Chlamyphoridae; genus Cabassous; species Cabassous unicinctus. The sequence continues at coordinate 8,225 of JAQZBX010033260.1, read as the reverse complement.
ATAGTCTGGACAATCTTTGGTTGCACCCTTTTGAGATACTCAGCAAAGGATCCAGCTAAGTCATGACTGCACTCCTGACCCAGAGAAACTGTGAGACAAAAATGTGTGTTGTACTATCAAGGAAATGATAAGGACAACACTCATCCCAAGGAACAGAGAGAGTCTGCAACTGCAAGCAAGATAGCCTCATCCATCAGCCCCATGGGATCTAAGGCCCCTCTCAATTAGAGACAGAGTGGGCATCACCATCCCAGAATCTTCAGGATTGGGGAATGAACTATGGACTAGAGTACGCTTATAGTTTTTCTATTATAGACTTATTGTTATTCTAGCAATGGAGGAACTTTCATCATTGATGTGGAGGCAGTGGCCACCAGAGGTTCTGAGGGGAGGAAGAGGGAAAAACAGGTGTAATATGGGGGCATTTTCAGGACATTGGAATTGTCCTGAATGGCACTGCAATGATGGATACAAGCCATTATATATTTTGTCATAAGTTACAAAATTTTGCGGAACAGAGTGTAAACTATAATGTAAACTATAATCCATGCTTAGTGGCAATGCTCCACTATGTGTTCATAAATTGTAACAAATGCACCACACTAATGAAGGATGTTGTTGATGTGAGAAAGTGTGGGAGGAATAGGGAGTGGAGCATATGGGAATCCCCTATCTTTTCAATGTAACATTTATGTAATCTAAAGTATTCAAAAAAATTTTTGTTTAAAGTATTAAAAAGAGAAACACTAAAAAAAAAACAAGCAAAAAAAAGTGTAATTTTGAGCAGCCAACAATAAAAACTAAAACAGTGATCAAAAGAGACCTCGCTAAACTGTAGTCATTTAAACTGAGGAATGAGAAGACATGAAAGGAGAAAACCATTCTAAGAGCAAAGGGGACCAGGGGTGGAGGCAGGGAAACTGCATTCCAAAAAAGGGTAAATAGAATGTGAAAAGACCCCAAAGTAAGAAACTTAAAGTTTCTCAGTAAGTTGGAGAAACTTAATAAAGAGTAAGTGAGTAAAAGAATGAATAGCAAAAATACATCTAGTATTTTCCATCATTAGTGGAAAATTAATGACAATATCTTGGAAAATTCATCACTGAAATCACACGAGTTGGACATCAGAGCAAGTCTCTAGGATGCTCATTAGAGCTATTCACAAAATCCTGGTTCGTTATTCCTTCCAGGAACATGGAGGCTGTACTTTTCACCCTCTCTGAAGGTAGGTGTGGCCATGTGATTGGCTTTGGCCAATGAAGTATAAGCAGATGTGGCATGTGGCATTTCCAGGTATCTTTAAGAGGTAGCATGTGATTAATTACGCTCTCTTTCGGCCTGCCATGGAGGCCAGCGGGGTTGCAGATAACAGCCCTTCTGTCAAGCTGGATTCTATAGTGAGAAGGCATGTAGTATACTACATGAATACTCACAATGAACATGCAGTATAAATAAGAATTAAGCTTTTGTTGTTTAAATTACCGAGATTTGGGAATTATTTATTTGGTAGCATAATCTGGTCTGTGAGACTTGATACAGTCTCCTTGCCTAAAATATGTTTAAAACACACACATACACGCACACACACACAGGGATCAACATAAGGGGAGATCTTATTAGGCCATTCTAAAATGGGTGCCATTAACACGGACTGCTTAAGCTGGGCACCTGAATTTTTCTTTACAAGTCTCATGTATGTTTAACTGTTCTAAACTATTAGAAAATTGATAGCTAATATTTTCAGTATTAAAAACAATATCTGAAGAGAACTTTTTAACATAGAACTTTATAGTAGTAACAGTAGTATTCGGTGAAAATGCCATGGCTGCCTCTTTGGAATGAAATGTCATGGCTATCTCTTTGGGATGAGAACTACAGCAACCCTTTGTATGGTTAAACATTGAAAATAAACTCAACAGATTACAAATAATAGGCAATGGAGTTCCACCGTTAAATTCTAGTCTCTCTTCATGGAGGAACAATAAAGCTCTTACACATGTATGATTGAGAAAAAGTATGTATGGTGCATACCCATTTGGATGTTCTCCTTAAGTAATCCCAATGTTTATAGCATCTGTTGGAGCTTTGGCTATCTCATCCATTTCACCCCATACTCTCTTCTTTCTGATATGAAAGGTTTGTTTTTGAAAAGGTTACTCTAGCTGGAGAGTGGAGAACCATTGCAGGGGTGGTAGGGATGGGTGGGGGGAGGTGGTCCAGAGTGTAGAAAGGCAGACCTAATGAGGGGCTATAGCATTTGTCCAGAGATGATGATAAAATTGATTAAAAAGCAGAACTGGAGATGGTGAGACGTGGACACAGTTATGAAATAGTTAGTGAATAAAATTGACAGGACTTGGTAAAGGATTAGAAATGGAGAGTGAGTGAGAGGGAGTTTCAAGTATAACTAATGAAATTCATCAAAACATGGACATGACATTATGACATTATGTTTTGCAAAGATGAATTGAGTATGGAATATGAGGATAGTAACTTGGAACAAAGAAACCATTTGGGATGTTATTTTAGCAGACCTGAAGGGAGATAATAGGGTCCTGAATTAAGCAAAGATGAAAAAAGGGGAAAATATAAGAGGTAGAACTTGCTGATCAATTATGTATAGAAGGTTGTGATAGTTAGGCTAATGTGTCAACTCGGCCAGGTAACTGTATCCAGGTGTTTGGTCCAGCAAGCACTGGGCTAATTGTAATACAAGAGCATTTATGGACTTCGATCACCAGTGAGTTTACTGCATGGATGGCTGATTACATCTGCATCAATCAGGGAGATTGCATCAGCAATGGGTGATGCTTTTATCCAATCAGTTGAATGTCTTAAAAGGGGAGGTGATTTCAACATTCAGAGAGAATTTCCCAGCTCGTGTTTAGACAGCCAACTTCTCCCAGAAACTCATCAAGGACCCTTCATCGGACTTTCATCGGAGTCCCTGGTTTGCTGCCTGCCTGCGGAACCTGGACTTGTGCATCCCCACGGTCGCGTGAGAGACTCTTATAAAATCTCATATTATTGACAGATATCTCCTGTTGATTCTGTTTCCCGAGAGAACCCTGACTAATACAGCTTGGTACTGAGAGTGGTTCTTGAAGAACAGAGTCTTAAACATGGGATGTCTGAGGTGGTTCTGGGAGTTTTGTAATTGCCTCTCTACTCTAATTGGACTCAAGGGTACTAATGACTCCCTTTCCAATAATGAAGAGGTTGCTAACAGTGGCGTGAGCTGGCAATAGATATACGCAAAATAGCATCACTGGATTCCCCTACTTCCATGCTTATAAGAAGCAAGGATCTGGTAAGAGTGTTTTCAACACCTTAACAGAATTGTGTGGAGTCAAAAAGTATAATGATGTTGGCTGGCTCCTCCTAGAGACTCTGGATACAGTTACAAAAGAAAGAGATGAGCTAAAGTCTTCAAATTTGAAACTTAAATGCCACATGAATGATATGAAAGTTTCTACATGTGCCTTGAAAGAAAATCTTGTCTCCTGTAGCCACAGACTTGAGATATCTGAGAATCAAACCCAGACTCTCATTGTACGAGTAGCAGATTTACAGAAGAAACTAAAATCTCCACCTCGCAGGGTTTCTGCAACTAAAGTGAAGGCATTGATTGGAAAGGAGTGGAACCCTGAGGATTGGGATGGAGACATATGGGATGATGATAATATTGGTGAGGACATTGGAACCCTAAATTCTGATGAGACTTTACCAGATAAACCTGTGATGGCCTGCCCTGTGGAGACCACACCTTGTCAACCTTGTATCTTCCAGCCTCCAGCCGGCCCCAGGGAGTCTGGACCTCCTCCCAGCCACGAGGCAGGTACCAGGCAAACTTCAACATGTACTGCCCAACTTCTAGTCTGCCCTGAGGAATCTGTCTTCCAACCCCTGCCTGAAGAGATTAATCCTGTCTCACCAGAAAAAAATGCAAAGGAATGCCCTGAGGTCAGTTGCCTGCAAGATATCTCTAATCCTTCTCCTTACTCACCCCCACCACCTCTCTTGTCTTTGAGACCTATTACTAGACTGAAATCACAACAAGCCCCCAAAGGTGAAATAGAAAGTGTGACTCATGAGGAAGTACACTATACTCTGAAAGAACTGCTTGAGTTTTTCAACTTATATAGACAGAAATCAGGGGAATATGTGTGGGAATGGATACTAAGGTTATGGGATAATGGTGGGAAGGAATATAAAGTTGGATCAGGCTGAATTTATTGATATGGGCCCACTAAGCAAAAATTCTGGATTCAACGCTGTAGCTCGAGGGGTTAGAAAGGGCTCTAACAGTTTGTTTGGGTGGCTGACTGAAACATGGACCAAACGATGGCCTAGCATGTCTGATATTGAGATGCCTGATTTGCCCTGGTATACAGTAGACAAGGGGATTCAAAGGCTTAGAGAGATTGGAATGCTAGAATGGATTTACCATTTGAGACCTGCCCACCGACCCCAGGAATGTCCAGAGGACACACCTTTAACCAGGACTGTGAGGAATAAATTTGTAAGACTAACTCCATCTTCTCTGAAGAGCTCTGTGGTTGCTCTTCTCTGCAGTCCAGATATTACTGTAGGGAGGGCTGTAATGGAATTGGAATCCTTAAACATTATGGGGATGATCGGATCTCCACCTGGTAAAAGTCAAGTAGCGGCAGTTTAATCGCCAAAGGCAAGGTGGGCGTGGCTACCACAATGAAAGGTAGATTCAAAACAGCATACAGAATATTCTGAGGCGCATGGAATTATGGTATTGGCTAACAGATCATGGTGTACCTGGAAGTGAAATTCATGGGCAGTCTACTAAATTTCTTCTGGAACTGTATAAGCAGAACAGTTCTAGGTCTAGTGAACAAAACCCTAATTCAAATTACAGACACAGAGAATCACGGCCCCTTAATCAATTCCCAGACTTGAGACAGTTTACAGACCCAGAGCCCCTTGAATGAGGAGAAAGCCAGGTCCCCTTGGGGAAGGATCCTGTTAAACTGGCGAAAATTTATACTGTTAATCTTCCTCCCACCTTTCCCCAGGGAGACCTATGGCCCTTTGCCAGAGTAACTGTGCATTGGGAAAAAGGAAATGATCAGACATTTCAGGGATTATTAGACACTGGCTCAGAAGTCACATTAATTCCAGGAGAACCAAAACATCACTGTGGTCCACCAGTCAGTGTAGGGGCTTATGGAGGTCAGGTGATTGATGGAGTTTTAGATCAGGTCCATCTCACAGTGGGTCCAGTGGATCCCCAGACCCATTCTATGGTTATTTTCCCATTTTGAGAATGCATAACTGGAATAGACATAGTCGGTAACTGGCAGGATCCCCACATTGGATCCCTGACTTGTGGAGTGAGGGCTATTATGGTTGGAAAGGCCAAGTGGAAGCCTCTAGAACTACCCCTGCCTAGCAAAATAGTAAATCAAAGGCAATACCGGATTCCTGGAGGGATTGCAGAGATTAGTGCCACCATCAAGGATTTGAATCATGCAGGGGTGTGATTCCCACCACATCCCCATTCAACTCTCCTATTTGGTCTGTGCAGAAAACAGATGGATCTTGGAGGATGACAGTAGATTATCGTAAACTTAACCAGGTGGTGAGTCCAATTGCAGCTGCTCTCCTAGATGATGTATCATTGCTTGAGCAAATCAACACTTCCCCTGGTACCTGGTATGTAGCTGTTGATCTGGCAAATGCTTTTTTCTCAATTGCCATTAGTAAGGACCACCAGAAACAGTTTGCTTTCAGCTGGCAAGGCCAGTAGTATATCTTCACGGTCCTGCCTCAGGGGTATATCAACTCTCCAGCCCTATGTCATAATATTGTCCGCAGGGACCTTGATTGTCTCTCCCTCCCACGAGACATCACACTGGTCCATTATATTGATGATATCATGTTGATAAGCCCTACTGAGCAAGAAGTAACAAAGACTCTAGATGTATTGGTAAGGCATTTGTGTGAGAGGTTGGGAGATAAATCTAACAGAAATACAGGGTCCTTCCACCTCAGTGAAATTTCTAGGTGTCCAGGGATGTGGGGCCTATTAAGATATCCCTTCTAAAGTAAAGAATAAGCTGTTGCACCTGGCCCCTCCTATGACCAAAAAAAGAGGCACAATGCTTAGTTGAATTCTTCAGATTTTGGGAACAACACATTCCTCATTTGGGTGTGCTACTCCAGCCCATTTACTGAGTGACCAGAAAAGCTGCTAGTTTTGATTGGGGACCGGAACAAGAGGAGGCCCTGTGACAGGTTCAGGCTGCTGTGCAAGCTGCAATACCACTTGGACCATATGATCCAGCAGATCCAATGGGGCCGGAAGTCTCAGTGGCAAATAGAGATGCTGTCTGGAGACTTTGGCAGGCCCCTATAGGAGACTCACAATGCAAACCCTTAGATTTTGGAGCAAAGCCCTGCCATCCTCTGCAGATAACTACTCCCCTTTTGAGAAGCAGCTTTTGGCTTGCTACTGGGCCTTAGTAGAGACTGAATGCTTAACCATGGGCCATCAAGTTACCATGAGACCTGAGGTGCCTATCATGAGCTGGGTATTATCTGACCCACCAAACCATAAAGTTAGGCATGCACAGCAGCACTCCATAATAAAATGGAAGTGGTATATACGACATAGGGCTCGAGCAGGTCCTGAAGGCACAAGTAAGTTACATGAGGAAGTAGCCCGTATGCTCATGGTCACCACCCCTGCCATGTTACCTTCTCTTTCCCAACCCACAGCTTTGGCCTCTTGGGGAGTCCCTTATAATCAATTGACTTAGGATGAGAAAACTCGGGCCTGTTTTACAGATAATTCTGCACCATATTCAGGTACCACCTGAAAGTGAACAGCTGCGGCACTGCAACCCTTTTCTGGGACATCCTTGAAGGATAGCAGTGAGGGCAAATCCTCCTAGTGGGCAGAACTTCGAGCAGTACATCTAGTTGTTCATTTTGCTTGGAAGAAGAAATGGCCAGAGTTACGTTTGTACACTGATTCATGGGCTGTTGCCAATGGTTTGGCTAGATGGTCAGGGACTTGGAAGGAACATGATTGGAAAACTGGTGACAAGGAGGTCTGGGAAAGAGGTATGTGGATAGACCTTTCTGAGTGGGCAAAAAACATGAACATATTTGTGTCCCACATGAATGCTCACCAGAGGGTGACTTCAGCAGAGGAAGAGTTTAATAATCAAGTGGATAAGATGACCCTCTCTGTGGCTAATGCGCAACCTCTTTCCCCAGCCACTCCTCTCATTGAACAATGGGTTCATCAACAAAGTGGCCATGGAGGTAGGGATGGAGGTTATGCATGGGCTCAGTAACATGGACTTCCCCTCACCAAGGTGACTTGGCTACAGCCACTGCTGAATGCCCAATCTGCCAGCAGCAGAGACCCACACTCAGCCCCCGATATGGCACCATTCCTCGAGGTGACCAGCCTGCTACCTGGTGGCAGGTTGACTACATTGGGCCACTTCCACCATGGAAGGGGCAGCAATTTGTTTTAACTGGAATAGACACATACTCTGGATATGGGTTTGCATTTCTGGCACACAATGCTTCTTCCAAAACTACCATCCGTGGACTTACCGAATATCTTATCTACTGCCATGGCATTCCACACAGCATTGCTTCTGATCAAGGAACCCATTTCACAGCAAATGATGTGCAGGAAGGGGCACATGCCCATGGAATTCACTGGTCTTACCATGTTCCCCATCACCCTGAAGCAACTGGATTAATAAAGTGGTGGAATGGCCTTTTGAAGACTCAATTACGGTGGCAAATAGGTGGCAATACCTTGCAGGGCTGGGGCAATGTTCTCCAGGAAGCTGTGTATGCTGTATATCAGCATCCTTTCTATGGTGCTGTTTCTCCCATAACCAGGATTCATGGATCCAGGAATCAAGGGGTGGAAATGGGAGTGGCACCACTCGCTATTACCCCTAGTGACACACTAGGGAAATTTTTGCTTCCTGTCCCTGAAACCTTTAGCTCTGCTGGTCTACATGTTTTAGTCCCAAAAGGAGGAGTGCTGCCACCAGGGAACACAACAATGATTCCATTGAACTGGAAGTTAAGACTGCCACCTGGCCACTTTGGGCTCCTCTTACCTGTGAATCAACAGGCAAAGAAGGGAATTACTGTACTGGCTGGGGTGATTGATCCTGACTATCAAGGGGAAATAGGACTACATCTACATAATGGGG
>JAQZBX010033259.1:13073-25567 GCA_029593785.1 Cabassous unicinctus | reverse complement strand
TCTGTACTTTGAGTTAGGGTTTTGCTCACTCAACCTAGAACTCTTCTGCTGTTACAGATCCAGAAGAAATTTAGTAGACTTCCCATCTATTTCACTGCTATGTACCCCATGATCTATTAGCCAGCGTCATAACTCTATGTGACTCAGACTATTTTGAGTGCCTATTTGAATCTGCCTTTCATTATGATAGCCGTGCCCACCTTGTTTTTAGCGATTAACTGCCAATACTTGGCTTTTACTGGACTGAGATCCGATCATCCCCATAATGTTTAAGGATTCTAATTCCATTACAGCCCTCCCTACAGTAATATCTGGACTACAGAGAAGAGCAACCACAGAGCTCTTCAGGGAAGATGGAGTTAGTCTTACACATTTATTCCTTACAGTCCTGGTTAAAGGTGTGGCCTCTGGACATTCCTGGGATGGGTAGGCAGGTCTTCAATGGTAAATCCATTGCAGTATTCCAATCTCTCTAAGCCTTTGAATTCCCTCTTCTACTGTATACCAGGGCAAATCGGGCATCTCAACCTCAGACATGCTAGGCCATCTTGTGGTGAGCTACAGTGTTGAATCCAGAATTTCTGCTTAGTGGGCCCATATTAATATATTCAGCATGATCCACCTTTATATTCCTTCCACCATTAGCCCATACCATATCTTAGTGCCCATTCCCACACATATTCTCCTGATTTCTGTCTATATAAATTGGAAAACTCATGCAGTTCTTTCAGAGTATAGCGTACTTCCTCATGGGTCACACTTTGTATTTCACCTTTGGGGGCTTGTTGTGATTTTAATCTAGTAATAGGTCTCGAAGAGAAGAGGGGTGGTGGGGGTGGGTAAGGAGAAAGATTAGAAAAGCCTTGGAAGCTATTGACCTCAGGGCATTCCTTTGCATTTTCTTCTGGTCAGATGGGATGAATCTCTTCAGGCAAGGGTTGGAAGGTGGGTTCCTCAGGGCAGGGTGGAGGTTGGGCAGTGAAGGCTTCAGTTTGCCTGGTACCCACCTCAGGGTTGGAAGGAGATCCGGACTCCCTGGTGGCAGACCGGAGGTTGGGTGATACAAGGTTGACAAGGTGTGGCCTCCACAGGGCAGGCCACTGCAGGTTTATCTGGTAAAGTCTCAGCAGAATTTAGAGTTCCAATGTCCCTACCAATATTATCATCATCCCATACATCTCCATCCCAATCCTCTGTGTTCCATTCCTTTCCAATCAATGCCTTTGCTTTAGCCTCAGATACCCTGTGGGGTTGAGATTTTAGTTTCTTTTGTAACTCTGCTACTTGTACAATGAGATTCTCAGTTTGGTTCTCAGGTATCTCCAGCCTGTGGCTGCAGGAAACAAGATTTTTTTTCAGAGCACACATGGAAATTTTCACATGATTCATGCTGCATTTAAGTTGCAAATTTGAAGCCTTTAGCTCATCTCTTTCTTTTGCAACTGTATCCAGAGTATCTAGGAGGAGCCAGGCAATATCATTTTACCTTTAACTCCACAAAACTCTGTTAAGGTGTTGAAAACACTCTCACCCAGATTCTTGCTTCTTATAAGCATGGAAGTAGGGGAATTCAGGGATGATATTTTGCATATTTCCATTGCCAACTCACGCCATGCTCTGTTAGTGGCCTCTTCATTATTCGAAACGGAGTCATTAGTACCCTTGAGTGCAATTAAAGTAGAGAGCCAATTGCAAAACTCCCAGAACCACCTCAGACATCCCATGTTTAAGATTCTGTTCCCCAAGAACCACTCCCAGTACCAAACTGTATTAGTCAGGGTTCTTTTGGGAAAGAGAATCAACTGGAGATTTCTGTAAATAGTATGAGATTTTCTAAAAGTCTCTCATGTGACTGTGGGGATGCACAAGTCCAGGTTCCGCAGGCAGGCTGCAAACCAGGGGATCCAATGAAAGTCCAGTGAAGGTCCTTGATGAGTTTCTGGGAGACATTGACTGTCCAAAGACGAGCTGGGAAATTCTCTCCGAATGTTGAAATCACTTCCCCTTTTAAGACATTCAACTGATTGGATAAAGTATCACTCATTGCTGATGGCAATATCCCTAGTTGATGTAAATGTCATCAGCCATCTCTGCAGTAAACTCACTGATGACTAAAACCCATAAATGTCCTTGTATTACAATTAGCCCAGTGCTTGCTTGACGAAACAACTGGGCACAATTACCTGGCCGAGTAGACACATTAGCCTAACCATCACACTTTGTGACAAGGAAAAGCCTCTATCCATTCAGAAAATACACATCCGATAACAAGGACATATTCATATCCCATAGAAGGCAATAATGGCATAAATTCATTTGAAGATGTCCCCTGTCAGTTGAGGTATTTGACCCTGTCCCACTTTTACACTTTTATGAGGGTTATGTTAATTGGTAGGTAGGACATAATTTATTTACTCACTTTGCTTCTCATTTAAAGTCCTTTATTGTCTGAATATGAAGCTCTGACCTGTAGCTGACTGCAAACACTTTCAGAGATGCATCAGAGCAAAGCAATGCAATTGGCAAGGAAGTCTGGTTGTTTTCATGGCACATAGCATTTAAAAAAATAATAACTAAAAGGTTATGACCAATAACAATATACTGTTGTTTAATATCACACAAGTGAATATCAGGACATATCATAGAGAGAGAGAACATTGTCAAATCTCTAGGAGTTTATTGTAATCTTTAAATATTTATATGAATACCATTTTGCCCATATAAATTTAACCACTTTCCATGCAACTCTTAACATATCAAATGAACCTATTTCTAGCACCTCTCTTTTTACAAGGTGAAAAGAACAAATCTTTTGCAATTTTTCTGGGGTCCTCTGGAAAATCCCCAAAACAGTTTGAGATCAATAAGACATCATTTAGGGTTTGACTTTGGGAAGACAAAATATCAAAATTTGTTGAGAGGTTTAAACACGTGGATACATAGGAGAATAGGTCACTGATAAACAATAGTTGATTACTTAAACAAAGTAACAATAAAGGATTTGAAAAGTAAATGCAGGAGGTAGAGACAGCCAGCAAGATGGCGGCAGAGTAAAGAGCTCCAAGAATCTGCTCCTGCTACAGGGCAGTTGGTGATCACCCACAGCTATCTAGAGCACTTGTTTGGGGGCTCCCGGAGACCAGAAGAGCATCCTGCAACAACCTTGAAAGAATGGAAGGAGGAGACTGTCCATCTGCAGAGAAGATTTGTAAGTGGAGCCCGCCACACCCCTGAGACCGGTGCCTATCCTCCACTGGAGGCACAGGCTGCCTCGGGAGTCGTTCCACAGATGGAATTGAAAGCTCCACTTCCCAAAACAGGGCAGGAAGAGACAGTTGGGCACCAAGTTCAGCTACTGATTAGTAAATTCAGTGGGTTAAAGTATAATCCTTAGAACAGCTAAAGTTTGAACCTGTCCAAGTCAGAAAGACGCCGGGGGCCACCATCTTACTCCGCGCCTGACATGAGGGGAGGCGGGGCTGACTGAAAATCACAGTGCTGGTAGGGACTGGCTTTTTTCCCATCTAAATCAGATTGCCACTCTAGCCTAAGCCCCAGGCCCACCTCGGGAAGGGAGGATGCTGGGTAGCTGCGCCAGCCTCTACGGGAAATTACAGGCCATGCCTCAGTGATCATCCTACTTTGGCAGTGCAAGCCAACCCAGGAGCGATTCTGTGGCAGGAATTGGAAGCTCCATTACCCAAAGACAGGGGAGGAAGAGAGGGTTGGCCACTGATTTCAGCTTAGTAAATTCGGCTGGCTAAAGTATAACCCTAAGAACAGTTAACGTTTGAGCCTGTCCAAATCAGAAGGAGGCCAGTAGCTGCCATTTTGACTCCATGTCCAGCGTGATGGGAAGCCCCGTGCTGACTGAAAATCACAGTGACAGTAGAGACCAGTTTCTTTCACCCAGATTGGACTGCAGCCCTAGCCTAGGCTTCAGCCCCACCTCTAGCAGGGTGGGAGCTGACGAGCCCTGCACCAGCCTATCCAGGTAACTGCAGGTACATTTAGCTGGCACAGACTGAATAATCTGAAGTCTACCAGGGCAAATGTGGTCATTTTGGACCTGCACTGCATAGATTGCTGCCCATATCTGCAGCTCTTTACCTGCCCCAGGCATGGGAGAGAGGGGCGTGAAGCTTCATCAGTCTCTCTGGGCAACTACAGTCTAGGCCTGCATGAGTTGGATTATTCCACACAGCTGAGGCTCTGTCCCTACCCCTGGCAAAGGAGAAAGTTGGGAGAAGTTTCATTAGCCCCTGGGGCAATGAGGGTAGGTTGAGCCTCCACAGCTAATAGCACCAACTACACCCTTGGTTCCTACTACACAAGCAGCAAGGGAGAAGGGCAGGAAGCCCTAAATTAAAGAGAAAACTGTACCCAGAATAAATACTCTAGTAAGCCAGATGCCAAGACACCATCAAAAAATTACAATCCACATCAAGAAACAGGAAGATATGGCCCACTTAAAGGAATAAGATAAGCCTCCAGATGACATAAAGGAGTTGAGACAACTAATCACAGATGTTCAAACAAATCTCCTTAATAAATTCAATGAGATGGCTAAAGAAATTAAGGATATTAAGAAGACACTGGATGACCACAAAGAAGAATTTGAAAGTATACACAGAAAAATAGCAGATCTTATGGGAATGAAAGGTGCAATAAAGGAAATTAAAAATACACTGGAATCATATAATAGCAGATTTGAAGAGGCAGAAGAAAGGATTAGTGAGCTTGAAGAAATGGCCTCTGAAAGTGAACATACAAAAGAACAGATGAAGAAAAGATTGGAAAAACTTGAGCAAGTTCTCGGAGAACTAAAGGACAGCAAAAGACGTGCAAACTTACATTTTATGGGTGTCCCAGAAGGAGAAGAGAAGGGAAAAGGAGCAGAAGGAATATTTGAAGAAATAATGGTAGAAAATTTCCCAACCCTATTGCAAGACATAGATATCCATGTCCAAGAATGACAACGTACTCCCATCTGAAAAAGTCCTAATAGACCAACTCCAAAATACATACTAATCAGAATGTCAAATGCCAAAGACAAAGAGAGAATTCTGAGAGCAGCAAGAGAAAAACAATGCATAACATATAAAGGATATCCAATAAGATTAAGTGCTTATCTCTCACCAGAAACCATGGAGGCAAGAAGACAGCGTTATGATATATTTAAAATATTGCAAGAGAAAAACTTCCAGCCAAGAATCTTATATCCAGCAAGATTGTCTTTCAAAAGTGAGGGCAAGTTTAGAATATTCACAGATAAACAGAAACTGAGAGAGTTTGTAACCAAGAGATGGTATCCCTTTGCAGGAAATACTAAAGGGTGTGCTACAGCCTGAAAAGTAAAGGCAGGAGAGAGAGCCCTGAAAGAAAGTCTAGAAATGAAGATTACATCAATAAAAGTAATTTAAAAAATCAAAAGAGTGGTGAAAATAAAATATAACAGATAAAACCCAAATATTCAGGCATAAAGTTAACCAATGATTTAAAGTACTTGTATTCAGAAAACCACAACTCATTGTTAAAAGAAATTTTAAAAAGTCCTAAATAATTGGAAGAATATTCCATGCTCATGGATTGAAAGACTAAGTATCATTAAGATGTCAATTCTACTCAAATTGATATACAGATTCAATGCAATCCTGATAAAAATTCCACCAGCATTTTTTAAATAAAGGAAAAACATGATTATCAAATTTATTTGGAAAGGTAAGGGGTCCTGAATAGCCAGAAACATCTTAAAAAGGAAAAGCAAAATTGGAAGACTCTCATTTCCAGACTTCAAGTCGTATTACCTAGCCACAGTGATAAAAACAGCATGGTACTGGCATAAAGACAGACACATAGACCAATGGAACTGAATTGATGGTTAAAAAACAGACCCTTACATCCTTGGTCAAGTGATTTCTGACTAGCCTGTCAAACCCACCCAGCTTGGAAAGAACAGTCCATTGAACAAATGGTGCTGAGATAGCTGGATATCCATAGCAAAAGAGGAAACAGGACCTCTATCTCACACCAAAAAATATATATATATTAATTCAAAATGAATCAAATACCTAAATATAAAAAGCAAGAGCCATAAAACTTCTAGAAGAAATGTAGGAAAATATCTTCAAGACCTGGTGGTAGGTGGTAGATTCTTAAAGGAGATAAGAGGAGGACTGAGATGTACTACTGATATTTAATGTATGTAGAAGTTTTAATTAGCCTTACTGTAAAAGTGTGGAAATGTACAGAGTTGATGGTAACACATTATAGTGAGTAACAGCTGGTTTATAAATGGGGATGTGGCTGAAAAGAGTAGTCTAGGGATGTAAATGCCAATTGACAGAAAGCTAGAGAATAATCTAGGGACTGAATAGCACAGTAAACCCAGAGGTGGATGAGAATAATGGTTGATGGTACAGATGCAAGAGTGTCCTTTGTGAGCTAGAGCAGATGTACATCAGTATTGCAGGGTGATGGGAATGTGGAGAAGCATGAGAAAAATACAACTGGAGTGACCTATGGAGTGTGGTTAACAGTAATAATGTAATATTCTTGCATCTATGCCAAAGATGTACTGTGTTGATAATGGGAGAGTATGGAAAATGTTTGCGAAATGTACGCTGTGGACCTGGTAATAATCAGATGATATTATCTCATAATTTGTAACAAATATTCCACCATGGTGTGGTGTGTTGATAGAGGGGTGTTGTTTGGCAATTCTGCAGATGTGCATGATTGTTTTGTAAGTTTACAAGTTCTGTCATAAAAATATATTTAAATAATAACAGGTTGTGTTGGGGGAAAAATACACCAAATGTAAGATGAGGACTATAATTAGTAGTAAGATTTTGACAATATTCTTTTATAATTTGTAACAGATGTCTCATGACAATGCAAGGTGTTGGTGGAGGGTTGATGTATGGGACCCCTGTATGATGTTATGAATGTTTGCTTTGTAAGTTCACAACTTTCACTATACACTTATTGTTTATGTATGTTGATGTATAAATGATATAAAATATAATAATAATAATAATTGGGGGAAAATACTTTGGTTAGTAGTAATATTTTGAGGATGCTCTTTAATCATTAGTTAAAAATGTTTCACAATGCAAGGTATTGGTGGTAGGGTGAGGTATGAGAGCCCTGTATGATGTTATGTATGTTTTTTTTGTAAGTTCACAACTATTACTATACACTTATTGTTTATGTATGTTCATGTATGAGTGACATACTTCAATAAATTTAAAAAAAAAAATTAAAAAAGTAAATACAGGAGGTAACATGAATGAAAAAAGGAAACAACTTAGTGTTTTAAAAGGTAGAAGACTTGTTCTCTTAAAAAATGAAGGATGATAATGTCAATATAATTATCAATGAGGATATTATTCTGATATGACATAGAATCTTTGTCTCACAGGCAGATCAGAACTGTTAAGAAAAAAACTTTTATAAACACACATTAAAGGCAGACCAATAATCCAAAAAAATTTCATCATTTAAAAAGAGGCAAAATCAAATTCTTGTTTTGCATGAATATACTATTTGTTATGAAAGCTCTTTAAAATGTCATATAAATAAGCCTATCAAATCTTAGCATTGACCATGACAAATAAAATTCATTTTACAAACCTACAACTTTCTGTATCCATTTAGGTTTCATTCTACACATTCCTGTTTCTCATTCTGCAACACCCAATCAAATTACTTTAAAACAAAACTACTCTTTTCCTTTAACAAAATGGCATCCTGCCTACATTACAAACTTCCCCAAAAGATCTTGGAAATTGTCATCAAGTCAAAATTTTACAAAACATAATAACTCTTGAAATTAAGTTTGTCAGAATAATAGCTCAATTTGGTTAAATACAAATTTACATTTTTCATCACTTTAAACATCTAGTGGTTATAATACTAGTATATTTGATCAATAAACCTATATAAATTTAGGAAGAACTTACCCAAGTAAAATAAAATTTTATTCTTGTATTGTACTTAATAATCATAACTCAGAAGTCATAGCTGTTTATATTTAACTATCGATACCAAACTAATCCTGTTTGCCAAAAGTTTACTTATATTATGTGCACTTGAATTTTTAAAATATTTCGATTTAATTTTATGAATACTTTTTTTTTACATTGGAAATATAAGAAGTTCGGTTTTATTAATTTCTGGGACTTTAGGAGTACTAATTTTTATATATGCACTTATCTTTAAGAAATTTGAATAGAACTCTTAAGAATTTTTGTTAATTTGCTATGGCCATCTGGAGGTAGGAAAACGTACATCAAAGAGACAGACACAAATTCAGAGCTTATAGCTTCAACGGAACACTTTCAGCTACGAGTCAGACATGAAAATACAGAAGCACAGAATTACAAAACTCACTGGTTCATATAAAAGAGCTGGCTTTCTCTCCTTGCTCTGCTCTTATATTTCTATCAGAATTTTTGTTCTTGGAAGTTGGGAAAGGTTGAGGATATTTATTTAATATGAAGGCTAAAACTTTCCCGTCATAATTTGTGGAGAAGACTTTTAAGATGTTCTTTGCCCTGGCATGGAATCTTGCAGAAACTTTGTCCTATTTCTCAGGCTTATTTGACTCCTAGATTGATTGTGGAGAGAAGACTCCCTTAGCACCCTTTCCAGATCAGTTCAACCAGCTGTTGCCAATCAGGATTTAGCATCTGATATTTTGACCAAAATATGTACAAGCTGATATAAGTCACGTAGTCCTGGATCACATGCACCCCAAAGAATCCCAAGTTCTTCTATGAATATTTGCTAGTCTTATTTGAGGAAATTTTTAATTATAGCTCTTAATTAAGTTTAGGTTCAAAGTTTAAATTCTGCTCTAGCAGGCAGCCAGTTTCCATAGAAGGCTCAATCTTTCAAGGAGTCTGGATTAGATCATTTTCCCTCTGGGGGTCAAAAGGAACTGGTTAGGGTAGCTATGGGAAAAGGGCTGGGTACAGGACAATGTGGAGGGTGCTATAAGTATGTCTGGAATTTGTGGTGGTTTGGAGCTGTATTTACTCCAGAAAAACAAGTTCTTTAATCTAATCCATTCCTGTGGATGTAAACCTATTGTAAGTAGGACCTTTGATGAGGTTACTTCAGTTAGGGTATGACTAACTTCAATCAGGGAGGGTCTCAATCATCTTCTCACGGGAATCCTTTATAAACCTGATAGAGAGACAGAGAGAGAAAGAGAAAGAAGAGAGAGACAGAGAGAAAGAGAGAGAGAGAGCCATGGAAGCAAGAAGGTGAAGGCAATGAAACCCAGAAGAGAAAGGAGAGACCAGCAGATGCCACCATGTGCTTGCCATGTGGCAGAGGAGTCAATGATTGCCCGTAGCCAGTCTTGGGGAAGAAAGCACTCTCTTGATGATGCTTTGATTTGGACATTTTTCTCACCCTCAAAACTGTAAGGTAATAAATTCCCATTTTTAAGCCAATCATTTTTGGCATATTGATTTAAGCAGCCAAGGAAACTAAAACAGAGTTCTTTATCCTTTGCTCTGCTTTTGTTTTTTTCTTTTACCAATGAACCTTTAAATGAAGCTATTGTGGAGGGAGATTGTACACTGGCAGCCTCCAAGTACCAATATTGAAACCCCTTATTTTTTCAAGGTGCCTCTCAAGTACATGATTTTGTTCCTATAATTTATCAAAGTGTTCAGTACAAAGACATATCATTTGTCCACAGATCTACCCATAAACAGAAGTCAGAAGTCCAGAGTATATATAAAAAAGCAGGAGTTTTAGCAGGTAGAGGAGAGGGAGATTTAGAGTTGAAGACCCTATTATGCTGTGGTTAGACAAAATGTCTCTCAAGACTCAGGCCTGTTGGGTCAGCCACTCGGATACTGCTCTGACCTAAACAGGATCCCCCATGATGGAAATTCCAGACAAGTGTCCAAAACTGAACCCAGAACTGGACCCAGGCAGCATAAAGGGTAGATAAGGAGGCTTATTACACAAGAGTACGAGTACACTCGCCATGTGACCCAGGTTGGGAGTTGGCTTAGTGGGTTTTATGGATTCCCAGACCCTATGTCTCTAAGACAGACCGAAAATCAGAGAGCTGAAGGGAGAAATGAAATGAAACCAAATGGAAGGTCTGATGATAAAACTGAAACCAAACCCAAACCAAAGGTACCTAAACCAAAGTCTCCCCCAAAAACACAATTGAACTTGATGTAAATAGCAGAGTTCAGATGTAGGAAGGGGTTACCTATAAGATGCAGAATCTCGGCAATTAAACAGCAGACACAAAAGGGTCTTCCAGGGATACCTTACCTGGCCAGTTACAGGAGCCTGCAGCCCCAAGAGTGTACCTTGTATATCTCACTGAGGTCTCTAAACTAGTGAAAGACAAATCCGAGTCAAGTTTGCAGACTACAGCTTTTTATTCAGAGCACCAAAGTTTTGCTGCAGCAAAGGAAGCCAGAACAGAAGTAGTGTAAGGGTTCCAGGGACGGTGAATGATATTTATAGACAAAAAAAGGAAGCTAGCTTTACTCTTATTGATTGAACAAGGGTTTTTCATCTTATAGGAGTAGGTTTAGAGCAAGTAGGGTTTATTTTGTATTGGGTCACTAGGCTTGGCTGGCTACATGGGTTCAGCTGCCTTGGTGGGGATTTCAAATTTCAGAAGATAAAGAGGAAACTCAAGAGGGCATGTTTTTATTTTTATTTTTTTTTTATGTTTTATTTATTTATTTATTTTTGGCTTTGAGGGGTCCCTAGGGCTTTCTCTACAAAATTTTACCATGCCTCTTTAATCTCTACATTATATCTGTGTTTTAATTATAGAAAATTTCAGTTTGTGGTGCCAAAGACAAAAGTTAAGTGTTGCAATTTACAAGGAAACAGAGAAAATAAATACAAAGGTGAACGTTTTTTCTTTGAATAAGAATGTATTCTGCCATTTTAATAGGATTTACTTAATGATTAGATGTAAAGTGAAAACATTATGATTAAAAAGATTTACACAATTTGTTAACAGATTCAACTAGGGTCCAAGTATCTGCTGAAATTTTATGAAGTATTTAAACATCAGCATGGGAAAACTATACAAATAAAACTCAATGAAAGTAAGAACAATTCTCAAAAGAAAGAAAACTTCAAACATAAATTGCTTTATGTAATCCATCAAGATTGGAAATGGTCTTCAAAGGGTGGTAATTGCAGAGCAGTCTCACTCAGAGCTGGCATGACTTGCTTTACCTTGACATAAACTAGTCGGGAATATATTTCCTGGGGATCTCTACAAAGCTTCCTAATCAGAGAAAACTTTGGGCGATTTCCAAACACACTTGTGAATTAGTCAACCAAAGGGGTGCTGATGCAAAGTATCAGAAATCTGTTGGCTTTTATAAAGGATATTTATTTGGGGTAAAAGCTTACAGTTATAAGGCCCTAAAGAGTCCAACTCAACGTTGGTTTCTTACTCAATGTCATTTGCCATGTTTTGAAGCAAGATGGTGGGTGATGTCTGCGAGGGTTCAGCCTTCCTCTTTCCTCTTAAGGCTCTGTGGTCCCAGCTCCTTCTGATCTCAACTGCAGGCTGAAGGGCTCGTTTCGTTCCAGGCCTTCTCAGCTGCTCAGGGCCCTGGTCTCTTCAGCTGCAAACTATCAGGCGAATGGCTCAGCTCTGTCTGGGGCCCCAGGATCAAAGTTCTCTCCTCTATTCCCGTTTATCTTCTCTTGTCTTCTTGATTGTCCGTTTATATAGCCTACCAAGGGGTCAAGGACTCAACCCAGCAAGTCCTAATGATGTGGTCGAATCAAAGCCCTAATCTTGATTTAATCAAGTAAACGTAAAGCCTTTGAATTTAAATCAGTCAAAGAGTATCATGCCCAGAGCAACAGACCAGTTTACAAACATAATCAATATCTCTTTTTGGAATTCATAAATAATATCAACTGCCACCACTTGTTACCACCCTTAGATGCAGCATCTTGTGGTTTGATGCTTTATTTTCTATTCCTTCACATAGTCTCTATATAATCACAAAATATGATGGTAACTTAGAACCACAGTTGGGAAAAGGGGCTAAAATGTTGATGCTTCTGTCCTCCTGCCCTTCCCTTCTTCCTCCTTCTGTTCCTTGCTCCCTCCCTCCATCCCTCCCTTCCTTCCTTCCTTCCTTCCTTCCTTCCTTCCTTCCTTCCATCTTCCTTTAAAAAAAAAGATAGTAGAGGCACACTTATTTACTCTACATTTGTACAAACTTCTGGAAGGCAATTGACAGTAAATACCAGAAGTTTTGAAAATATCCTTTGGGCTAAAAAATTTATTTATAGTAATTTATTTTAAGGCACTGATGAACAAAGATTTTCACACAAGGATGCTTATCATGGTGGCTATTATAATTTCAATGAAAAGAAAAGTGGTATCTTAGAAAAATATTTCCTGCTCTCCCACTATGGAGAGACATCAATAATGAAAACATGATCCAAGTGTCTTTTTTTTTTTTTTT
>JAQZBX010033259.1:0-12973 GCA_029593785.1 Cabassous unicinctus | reverse complement strand
GATGTCACATAATTTAAACAATTTCCAGTTGATTTTTTTCTACTTTTATAATATTATAAATAATTATACAAAAATATAAGTTTAGTCTGTTAACTATTGTCATTCTTAGGTAGTAGTTTTTCTTTTGACTAAAAGAACTTATTTCTAAAATTGTAAATGTATATGTTTTCTAAAAAACAAATAACAAATCAAATCCCACAAATCACAAATTAGGGCCGCTATTTGAAAACATACTAAGGAAAGTATATTTATCTAAATAACCATTCCCCCTTTAAAAATATATTTGAGGACTTCACATCGTGTGTGTTTTTTTTTGTTTTGTTTTGCTTTTTTGTCTAATAAGTTTATTTAAGGGCAGCTTACCTGGACTCATGTTTAATGATTTGAATTAATAATGCCAAGCTTTATTTGTGAGGACTATTTTTAAATTCTATATTCTCAAAAACATTTTCATCACATAATGGCTGTCAGGGGGTTATGCTATGACACTTTTCCCCTCTATTTTCCAAAATTGATGGAACTATTTTTAAATTGCTTTCATGCTTTAAAGGTACATAAAAAGAAAATGTTCTTTGTTAAAAAGAACTAACATAGTTTAAGGATGTGTTTCATGTTGTTGAATAACAGCTAAAGTGGGACCCACTAATGACGCTTTGGATTTATGGGGGGAAAACAAATTTTACCCCAGGAGTTTCATTTTCCCGTGAATTGTTTAGGTATCAAGTTTTTCTTTCACTGATACTTTTCACAATACATGGGCTTTCTTTGAAAGAATGAAATTTCCCTTCTTTGCATGTCAGGGAGGATGTTAATGAGATGGTAAATAACTTTATGTTTCACAGATAAGAAATGGGACAGTTGGTTTATCCCCAAAAAGGGGACTATAAAGGGTCCAATGATCTGAATTTCTCTTTCTATCTCAGGCTTTTAGAAAAATACAGAATATGTTCATTTCTTTATATTCGCAGTAGCTCATGAAAACTCCATAATTCTGCTTAAATAAAAAGCACTTGAGAGTATAGTACTAAATAAGAGATAATATTTTCATACACTAACTAAATGCAAGTTTGTTCCCAGCAATAATTTCCTTTTCATGCCATGGAATCCATATAATGCCTCAGGGGAATAAAGCTACCAAAAGGAAGCTGATAATAATAGTAAGTAAGTAAATAAATAAATAAATACTGTTTTAGAAACCAAAGCTTTTGATTTGCAAAAGTCTAAAGCTTATTTTCCCTTCTTCTTATGGACCTCATTTGCTTGGGGTGGGATGCATCATGATCCTTGGTTCATGGCAACTGACACACAAGGCCCTCGTTTATTGTGTTTTATTTTGAATAACTGAAGAACACCATCAAGCCAGCACACCAGCCGAGAATAAGAACCTTACCAATAACTTGCACCTACCGGTATGCTCCTCCTCTATGTCATCTTCTCGCCTCCTTGCCTCTCCCAAAATCTTGCATTTATAACTCTCTTATAAGTTTGGCTCTTGAAAACTGTGAAGAGTTGCTCTTGGGTAAATAGAAAGGGAATTGCTGGGACATAGCAACCTTAAAAGATACCCAATCTTATTAGATAAATGCTACATTGTTTTCAGCATGGTTATATACCAATTTACCCTTCCATGAGAACTTTATAAGAAATCCTGGTGGTATCTGTTCTAGTGATGTCTGAAATTTTTGCCAATTAATTGGAATCAAAATAGCATCAACATGTGTTATTGATTTCTTCTCCTTGTAGTCTTGATTTGCTTTCCCAAACCACTGCTACGATTAAACACATTATTAGCCATATGTGTTTTCTTCTCTATACATGTCTGTTCTTGTTTTCCCTCCATTTTTCAATAGGTCTGTCTGATTTTCTATTGATAAGTAAGAAAAATATTTATATATATGTATAATAAATGTACATATATATATGTTTATATATAAACATAATCCTTTATGGTTATATGTGTTGCAAATATGTTCTCCCAGTTTAAATTAAGTGTCTTTTCACTGTCTTTAAGGCATCCTGATCTCATTGAAACTAAGACACAAATTTTATACCATAAATCATAGATTTAGCAAAATGCATGAAAAGTTTATCACATTTAAAAACAAGTTTTCCCAGTCCAAGGATAAGGCCAGACAAGATTTGTTGAGATAGTTACAGAGGAAACAATATATTTCGATTATATTATTTGTCCCTAAGACAGGGCCCTGCTCCTGTTCCTCCTCCAGGAGGAGAATAAAACTCAGAAAAGTTTGGGCAGTGGGCCTTAGAGTATAGAACAACTGCTCCTAACAGCCTGGGGAGAGTTTGAGAAGGTGGAACTCTTAAAGAGTTCTTCCACCACCAGCAAAGCATGGGAAGTGTAAAGTGGAGACACAGACATGGGGCTTATTTGCATTTCCCTGAAAGAAGCATGTGGATATTCTTACATGTAAAGGAAAAGGTAGAAATACCTATAAGCCTGAACTGGAAAGCCTTTTTAGTTGGCATAAGGAAGTCAAAGTTCTTCACAGAAAAAACAGAACACGAGAACAGAAATGGTAAAAGATACCACAGGCAAACAAAGGATAATAATCAAGTGCCTTGGGACCCAATCTTATGCCTTGGCATTTTCCATGGATTGAATTAACTGAGGAAACCCTGAATTGGTTGAGACTTCCTGAATTGATGAAACTTAACTTTTGTCACCAGGTGAAATAGGTTAAGGCCATGGGAAATGATGAAGTAGAGTTTTCTCAAACTTAAACTCTTCTCAGAATACCCTGGAGGTATTGTTAGATAAGGGAATGCTGGTCCCACCTCCAGCTATTCTGATTCAGGAGGTAAGGGGTGGGGCCCAAAATCTGCATTTCTTACAAGTTCCCAGGTGATGTGGATGCTGCAGTTCTAGGAACCACAGTTTGAGAACACTGCTATAATCGATAAATCCTGAAATCTCAAAGGCTTAGCATAGTATAAATGTATTCCTTATAATATACAATCAATATGATAGTGGCAGGGAGAGGTGGGGGTGATGCTCTTTCCTACCGGGTTTCCGAGGTTACCTGGGACATCTATATCCAGCTGTCTGACAGTGGAAGAAAGCAAGTGGAGGATTGCATGGGGCGGGGGAGGGGGTTTATGGGCCAGATCCGGAAGAGACATACTTTACTTTCTCTCATTCCATAGGCCAGAACTCAAGCACATGGCCACAACTAATTGCAAGGGAGACTGGGAAACATAACCTAGCCACATGCTTAGGAGGAATGGGAGATAGATTTGGTGAACAGCTAGCTAATCTTTACTATAGTGCTCAAAATAGAAAGTAGCTTGCATTAAGGTAAAACAGAGTTAGATATTTTGTAGGTCTGAATGTTATGGCCTGATGTTGAATACCATCAACACATAGCTTATAAGGATATTCATGACCTGGCTCATGCCTCCATCTATATTCTCATCACTACCCATTCCCTTCCTTTGCGCTCTATGCTATAGCCTGACCAAAAACTCACTTCTGTTCCTCAAAGGAAAATCATGATTTCAGAATTCACTGAAAACAAGAGTTTTACATGTGTTGCCTATTGATTTCCCAGTTGGTTCAGCTGATTGAGTAGTTGGATCTGTCCACCTTCCCCCTTCTCTGTTCCATAGGTGCTAGCTATTCCTTCCTCTGATATAAGTTGCATGCTTGGCCAAAGAGAGGACCTCTGAGAGAAGAGACTCTCTCCTGGGTCAATGATCTATGAGTAACTGCTCCTTTGGTATCCCTAAGCATGATTTCACTTATCCATTATGGGGAATTTATTTGAAATATCCTGATGAAAATTACTGCCAAATGCATTCACAAACATAGACTTTTACAGACTGCAATGAAGGTGAGAGTGGCAAAGAGAAGAAAGAATGATAAAGTCTGCTTAGAATCTTCTAGATGCATGTTGAAGGAAGAGTATGAAGGCAGGGTCTGCAGACATTAATCTAGATTTTAGAAAATGGAATTTTGAAGATAAAATAATGATTGATCAAGAAACTCAGTGAATCTGAAGTTAGAAGAAGCATTCTGTAATGGATTGAAATTCAGCCCAGGTCATGACTGATAAGATAGCAGGTATGCCAGTGGAAAATAACAATGAGGAGAGAGGTAAAGCAAGGAAATATTCCAATTTTCCCTAACTTGAATATAACAAAAAATCTTGTATTTATGCTGGTATTATGGAGATTAATATAAGGGGAGCAGAAAATAAGGAAAAACAGAATTTCCAAAATATAGTCCTACATGGCTACTATATTAGTCAGCCAAAAGGGGTGCAGATGCAAAGTACTAGAAATTTGTTGGCTTTTATAAAGGGTATTTACTGGGGGTAGAAGCTTACAGTCACAAGGCCCTAAAGGGTCCAACTCAAGGTACCATAAGAGTACTTTCTTACCCAAAGTCTGTTGCCACATGTTGATGCAAAACGGCTGCTAATATCTGCAAGGGTTCAGGCTTCCTCTTTCCTCTTAAGGCTCTGTGGGCCCAGCTTCTCCTGATCTCAGCTGTAGGCTGGCATAAGACTCATCTCTCTCCCCAGGGCTCATTTCTTTTTGGGTTCAGCTGCTCTGGTCTCTTCACAAGGTTAGCTGTAGACTGTCAGCTCATCTCTCTTCCCATGGCCTCTGCTTTGTCTAATGAGCTGTCTCTCTTCCTCTGTGTTCTTTTCTCTGTGTCTCTTCCATGGGGAGGGTCTTTTATCTGCCCACCAAGGGAGCTGGGACTCAATGCTGAGTCATACTTTAATGATGTGGTTGAATCAAAGCCCTAATCTTAACATAATTTAATCAGACATCTCAGCTGAATCTAAAACAATCAAAAGGTGTCACACCCAGAGAAACAGACCAGTTTACAAACATAATCTCTCTTCTTTCCTGCCTCTTGGCTGCTTGGGTACTTTGTGTCTCCTTTCCCAGAGATTGCCAAGGGATAATAAAAGGAAAGAAGGCATAAGCCAGACAATTTTGAAATGATTTGTTGCTCTTATAAAACCATTTCTCCAAGGGAGGAGATTTTAATGAATTGTTGCCATAAAGATTTAGGATCATTTGTGATTTTAATTATCCCGACTACCCAGATCATCATTGCCATAAGAATCAAGACTTGGCTACATAGTTTAGATAATTGAAGTCAGGTTCCTGATGTGCTGAATAATTAAAAACACAATAGATCCTTGAATTTCTCCCTGCATATGTACCAGTCTCCTTTTATTAGACATCTTCTTGCGTCTAATGCATATTGCCAATTCTTAAGTAGGAATCTTGTCATTTTTACTTTTTTCTATCATCAGTGAAGCTCTCTAATTAATATTATCTTTGGGTCAAAGCCTATCCGATTATTCAAACTGAAGCTAACTTTTAAAATGCCAAAAGTGGAATGCATATGTTTTGACTCATTTTTATTTTCAACTGATTATGTTTTTTAAAAAAGAAAAGAACCTTCATTTCTAAATGGCAATTATCTTTGCTTTACATGTCACTACTTTCTAAAGTAATCTGTAGTGATAGGTTATTCTTTCATTCTTTCATTGCTATTCATGAGACCCTTTACTGAGTCATAAAAATCACAGAATGAATTGCCCTAAATTAGGATTAGAGTATAGTGAACAAGTGAAAGGATCCGTCATTTCCTCTTGGATACAGAGAGGCACCAGTGGTGCAAAGCTTTATTTTCTGACAACACATTTATTTTTTGTTTTTTTAAGGGAGTTAGAGCTGAGAGGCCAAATGGAGGTGAGAGGGGAAGTTCAGGAAGACAAACCTATGATCTTACCAAAGCTATTTCAGAGGAGTAAGGCTGAAAACAATAAGGATAAAAGAAATGCAAATAGACTCTTGGCCCTCTGGAACTCTTAGAGGTCTAGAACCAACAACTTTCAAACCAGAAAGTAGGTTGAGTTGAATTACAACAATGGAAAGCATTGGAATCCCCATTAGAGCATTTTACAAATTTAACATAAAAATCAGCAATACACCCTGTTTTAGTTTCCTAGGCTGCTCAAGCAGATACCATGGGTTGGGTTGGCTTAAACAATGGGAATGTATTAGTTTACTGTTTTGAAGCTAGAAGAAAGTCCAAATCAATGCATCATCAAGACAATGTTTTCTCCCCAAAATCTGGCAATCGCTACCTGCCCTGTGATCCTTGACTCTTCTGTCACATGGCAAAGCACATGGCAGCACTTCCTGGTCCCTCCCTTCTCTTCCACGTTCTGTCACCTTCCAGCCTCTTGCTTTCAGTGGCTTTCTCTCTGTGTTTGAATTTAACCAGCTTAAAAGATCTCCAGGAATAGGATTAAGACACATTCTGACTAAGGTGGATCACACTTTCCTGGCTGAAGTAACCTCATCAAAACATCCTACTTACAATGAGTTACACCCACAGGAATGGATTACATTTAAGTTTTTCTGGGGTACATACAGTTTCAAACAACCACACTCGCAAAATATTGCAAAATGGACATGATCCTGTGCTTGGCATCCTGCCTCATGAAAGGTATAGCAACTTTTGCACAACTTGCAAGACAGATCATGAGTCTCCACTCTCAGAAAATTAAAGCTCCTTCTTGATGTCTCTCCGATTTTGCTCCTTTTTTTTTTTTTTTTTGACATAATCTGCATGACAATCACCCTTAGCTCCTGGGTCCTGAAAGCAAATTTAAATTAGATGCAAATCTATGGAAAATTAATATCCCATTTTCATGAATACATATTATGAGTAATAAAAAAGGAAGGAAACATAAAATAGATTATTATTTTTTAAAAGATTGGGAAAATAATATAAATCATATGATATATCTTTAAAAAGGTTTTATTTTTTTAAAATTCTTCTAGAAATGCCTAAGAGTTCAATGGCACCTGCTCTATATGCAGATGGGTGCCCTTTATTTTTTATACTTATTTAAAAAAATATCCTTCCATACATTCATTTTTTTTCTTTTTTTCTTTTTTCTTTTTTTCTTTTTCCCCAGCACTGTAAAATGAGGAAAGTGACTCAATGTCCCAGCTTGGAGTTCCTTGGCATTACTCTATAAGAACCTCTCTCAACAATTAGTTATTCTGCCCTTGTCAAACTACTGATAGAATGACTGTGTTCTGAAAACAGTTATTTCCCAGAATTTCTCTCATTTGGGGTAGCCCCAACTGAATATTTGGTCAGATAGGAAACATTTCAGGTGCGGATAGCAGCTATCCTGTCTCTTTTGGGAGTGTAACCCACTTGATATGAATGAATAAACTCATCCCTAAATCTACACATTTTTCACCGCGGTTGCACAAGGTGGTTAGTGACCAGTAAGAGTGTGTTCACCAGCTTTGATCTATGCTACCAGCAATTGTGGACTCTTGTTTTTGTTGAGCAACTTTGGGCCAATTACCAATTAATAACAATTATCTCCAACTAAGAATATATTTCTTGGCTCTGTAAATGCATTGACCTAAAACTTTAAATGATATTTTAGAATAAAATGGACATTTGCATGGAAAAATGCAAATGAGTTTAGTTCTCTTCAAGGTTAGTTGCAGCTTGGGTTCTAAATTCAGGATGGAGTGTTGACTGTTAAAGTAGATAAGGTATCATGACCAATAAAAATGAAATTTCTTTACGTTAGGTATTGCCTTTTTTTTTTAATAGGCTAAGTCCTTTTCTCTGGGTATTTATTTCAGTCATTCTACTCTAAAAGGAAAGAAAAAGTGAAGTGGCCATCAGGGAGATAGGTTCTGTCCTTTTTGTAGGTGGTGGGAGCTTAGGAAAGTGAACTCAAAGTGATAAAGCCTCATGCTGCAAGCTGGCAAACATCAGGCCTAGAATTATGCACTTTTACATGCAAAAAAGGGAAAAATGACACGATATAACCCACAACGTCAATCACCTTAACAACTTGCAAAGCAAATTAGATGATGTGTAAGCTGTTTTCTGCCCAAGTTAAGAAATCATGGAAAACTGTTCACGCTTCCATATAACAGTTACTGAGGTTATTGATCTAAGTCTACAGAAGAGTTACACAGGAGATGGCATCATGTTCCCCATTCTCTACTGAACAATAAAAATAAGAAGTGAAGAAGTGGTGTTCTTTGCCCATCAGTTTCCTTTGAGTGAGGGAAAGTGAGGTAGAAAAAGTGTTCTGCGTCTTCTCTTTCTGGGTGCATTTATGCATTTTATCTCCAAAGATGGCATAGAGGCAGTCCTGCAAAATTCACCCTGAAACACTTGGAAAATGGTTGTAGGTTACATTTAATAAACACACAGATTAAACAAACACACAAAAAAACAGATTTTTTTTTGTTTTTTTTCCAGGCTTTCCTTTTTTTTTTTTAATTTAAAAAAATATATTTTTATTACAGAAGTTGTGAACTTCCAAAACAATCATGCACACGTGTAGAATTCCCAGACCACACCTCTTCACCAACACACCATACCGTTGTGGAACATTTGTTACAGATTATGAGATAGTATCATCAGACTATTACCAGTAACTATGGTCCATAGTGTACACTTGGCATATTTTCTCCATACCCCCTAGTATTAACACAGTACATCTTTGGCATTAATGCAAGAATACAATGTAACTATAGTCCATAGGTTACATTAATTGTATTTTTCCCATGCTTCTCCACATTCCCACCACCATGCAATTTGACATACATCCGTTCTAGTTCACAGAACGACATTCTTGCATTTGTGCCATTAATCACATCCTCATCCACCTCTGGGTCCACTGCGTTATTCAGTCTCTAGATTATTGTTTAGCTTTCATTCAATTGACATTTACATTACTAGACTACCATTTTCAGCCACAATCCCATTTACAAACCAGCTGCGGCTCACTATAATGTGTTACCATGAACTATATCCATTTCCACACTTTTACAGTCAAGTTAATTAAAACTTCTACATACATTAAGCATCAGTACTCTGCAACCTTCCTCTTATCTCCTAATAACCTATACTCTAGGTTTTAACTCCATGCATTTATTCTTCATATTTAGTTCATCTTAGTGAGACCATGCAATATTTGTCCTTTGTGTCTGGCTTACTTCACCTAGCATAATGTCTTCAAGATTCATCAATATTATTATATGTGTCCCAATTTCATTTCTTCCTACTGCAACATAATATTCCATCGTATGTGTATACCACATTTTGTTTATCCATTCATTGGTTGATAGATACTTGGATTGTTTCCATCTTTTGGCAATTGTGAATAAAGCCACCGTGAACATCAATGTGCAAATGTCTGTTCGTGTCACAGTTTTCAGTTCTGGATATATTCCTAGTAGAGGAATTGCTGGATCATATGGCAGTTCTATATTTAGCTTCCTGAGGAACCACCAAATCTTTCACAGAGGCTGCACCATTTTACATTCCCACCAACAGTAGTGTTCCTATTTCTCCACATCCTCTTCAGCACTTATTCTCTGTTTTTGTTTTTTTTAAAATAATGCCAATTCTCTGCAGTGTGAGATGAAATCTCATTGTCATTTTGATTTGCATTTCCCTAATAGCTAGTGATATAAAACATTTTGTCCATGTGCTTTTTGGACATTTGTATTTCTTCTTTGGCGAAATGCCTATTTAATTTTTTTACCCATTTTTAAATTGGATTGCTTGCTCTTTGATTGCTGAGTTGTATGATCTCTTTAAATAGAATGGAAAACAAACCCTTATCAGATATGTGGTTTCTAAAGATTTTCTCCCATGAGTGGGCTATCTTTGAACCTTCTTGACAAAGTACTTTGAAACACAAAAGTGTTTTAAGTTTGAGGAGGTCCCATTTTTCCATGTTTCCTCTCATTGCTCGTGCTTTCCGTATAAGGTTTAAGAACCCACCACCTACTACCAGGTTTTGAAGATGTTTTCCTACATTTTCTTCTAGGAGCTTTATGGTTCTAGCTTTTATATTTAGGTTTTGATCCATTTTGAGTTAATTTTTGTGTAAGGTGTAAGATAGGGGTCCTCCTTTCTTCTGGAAATGGATATCCAGTTCTCTCAGCACCCTTTGTTGAATAGACGCTTCTGCTCCAGCTTGGTGGGCTTGACAGCCTTGTCAAAAATTACTTGACCATAGATGTGAGGGTCTGTTTCTGAACCATCAATTAGCCTCCATTGGTCTATATGTCTATCGTTATGCCAGTACCATGCTGTTTTTTACCACTGTAGCTAGGTAATATGATTTAAAGCCCAGAAGTGAGAGCCCTCCAACTTCGTGCTTCCTTTTTAAGACATTTCTGGCTATTCGAGGTGACTTACCCTTCCAAATAAATTTGATAACTATGTTTTCCATTTGTTTAAAAATGCTGGTGGAATTTATATAGGGATTGCACTGAATCTATATATCAATTTGGGTAGAATTGACATCTTAACGATATTTAATTTTCCAATATATGAGCATGGATCGTTCTTCCAATTATTTAGTTGTTGTTGTTTTTTTCTTTTAGTAATGCATTGTAGTTTTCTGAATACAAGTGCTTTACATCCTTGGTTAAGTTTACTCCTAAATATTTACAATAGTCACTTTTGTAAATGGAATTTTTTTCCTGAATTTCTCCTCAAATTGCTAATTACAAGTGTATAGAAACACCACTGATTTTTGCATATTGATCTTGTTTCCTGACACTCTACTGAAATTGTTCATTAGCTCTAGCAGCTTTGTTGTAGATTTTTTTGGACTTTCTAGGTATCGGATCATATCATCTATAAATGGCAAAAGATTTACTTCTTCCTTTCTGATTATGATGCCTTTTCCTTCTTTTTCTTGCCTGATTGGCAAAAAAATAGGTTGGCTAAAACCTTTAGCACTATATTGAACAACTGGGGTTACAGTGGGCACCCTTTTCTTGTTCCTGATCTCAACGGGAAAGCTTTCAGGATTCACCATTGAGTAAAATGTTAGCTGTAGGTTTTTCATATATGGCTTTTAGCATGTTGAGAAAGTTTCCTTCAATTCCTCTCTTTTGTAGTATTTTTATGAAGAAAGGATACTGTATTTTGTCAAAGGCCTTTTCTGCATCAATCGATAGGATCATGTGATTTTTCTTCTTTGATTTATTAAAGTGGTATATTACACTGATTTATTTTCTTGTGTTGAACCACCCTTGCATGACTGGTATAAAACCCACTTGATAATGATGAATAAGTCATTTGATGTGCTGTTGGATTCAATGTGCAAGTATTTTATTGATGATTTTTTACATCCATATTCATTAGGGAAATGGGTCTGTAATTTTCTTTTTTTGTAACGTCTTTATCTGGCTTTGGTATTAGGGTGATATTGGCTTCATAGACTGAGTTTGGTAGTGTTCCTTTCTGTTCAATTATTTGGAAGAGCTTGAGTAAGACTGGTATTGAATCTTCTTAGAGTGCGTGGTAGAACTCATCTGTGAAACCACCTGGTCCTGGGCTTTTCATTTTGGGGAATTGTTTGATGACCGTTTCAATCTCTTTACTTGTGAATGGTTTGTTGAGATCTTCTATTTCTTCCAGGGTCATTGTACATTGTTCATACATTTCTAGGAATTTTTCCATTTCATCTACATTGTCTAGTTTGTTGGCATATAGTTTTTCATAGTATCCTCTCATGATCTCTTATATTTCTGTGGGGTCAGTAGTCATGTCCCCATTTCCATTTTTTATTTTATTTATTTGTATTTTCTCTCTTTTTTTCTTTGCCAGCCTAGCTAGAGGTTTGTTGATTTTGTTAATCTTCTTGAAGAACAAAATTTTGGTTTTGTTAATTCTGTCTATTGCTTTTCTGTTCTCAATTTCATTTATTTATGTTCTGATCTTTGTTATTTCATTCCTTCTACTTGCTTTGGGAATAGATTTGTCTTATTCTAGTTCCTCCAGTTGTGTAGTTAGGTCATTGATTTTAGCTCTTTCTTCTTTTTTTAATGTAAGCATTGAGTATTATGAATTTCCCTCTCAGCACTGCCTTCGCTGCATCCCATAGGTTCTGATATGTTGTGCTCTTGTTGTCATTCATCTTGAGATATTTATTGATTTCTCTCAAAATTTCTTCTTTGACCCACTATTATTTAAAAGTGTATTGTTTAACCTCCATATATTTGTGAATTTTCCCTTTTTCTGCCTCTTGTTGATTTCCATCTTTATTCCATTATGATCAGATAAAGTGCTTTGTATTGAGAGCTGCTTTATGACCCAACATATGGTCTCTCCTGGAGAAAGATCCATGAGCACTTGAGAAGAATGTATAACCTGCTGTTTTGGGGTGCAGTATTCTGTATATGTCTATTATGTTAGTCCATTTATCATATTATTCATGCTCTCTCTTTCTTTATTGATCCTCTGCCCAGATGTTCTAGCCATTGCTGAGAGTGTTGTATTGAAGTCTCCAACTATTATTGTACTAACTCTATTTCTCCCTTCAGTTTATGCCAGTGTTTGCATCATATAATTTGGGGCATTCTTGTTAGATGAATGTACATTTATGATTGTTATTTCTTCCTGGTGAATTGCCCCTTTTATTAATATATAGTGTCCTTCCTTGCCTCTAGTAACAGTTTTGCTTTTAAAGTCTATTTCATCTAATATAAGTATAGCTATTCCAGCTTTTTTTTTTTTTCTTTTTGGTTACTGCATGTGTGGAATACCTTTTTCCAGCCTTTCACTTTCAATCTATTGGTACCCGTGGGTCTAAGGTGAGTCTCTTGTAGACAGCATATAGATGTCTCATATTTTCGTATCCATTCTGCCAATCTGTGTCTTTTGATTAGGGAGTTTAATCCATTAATATTCAGTGTTTTATCTGTTATATTTGGGTTTTATCTGTTATATTTTATTTTCACATGTATTCTGCATGCCTCTTGCCATCATTTAGTTCCTTTAGACCCTCATCAATTTTTTCCATTCTTTTCTTCATTTGTTTTTTTGTACATTTGCTTTCAGAGGCCATGTTTTCAACCTCACTGATCCTTTCTTCTGCCTCCTCAAATATGCTGTTATTTGCCTCCA
>JAQZBX010033258.1:0-25467 GCA_029593785.1 Cabassous unicinctus | reverse complement strand
GAGAGGACTTTGTGCTTTAGGTTTTTGTTTTGGTTTAGTTTTTGGTGGTTTTTTTTTTTTTTTTTTTACATTTATTTGCTCCATACACAATTTCCCTAAGCTCCTTGGGATATAAAGACAGCAGTTCAAGCCACCTTGATATAAAGGCAGTGGCCACCAGAGGTTCTGAGGGGAGGGAGAGGGAAGAAGAGGTGTAACATGGAGTCATTGTTGGGACATAGGAATTGTCCTGTATAACATTGCAATGACGGATACAGGCCATTATGCATTTTGTCATAACCTATAAAATTGTGCTGGGAATAGTGTAAACTATAATATAAACTATAGTTCATGGTTAGTAGCAACGCTTCAAAATGTTTTTCATCAATTGTAACAAATGTACCACACTAATGAAAGATGTTGTTAATTTGGGAAAGTGTGGGAGGGGGAGGGGGTAGGACATGTGGAAATCCCCCATATT
Organism: Cabassous unicinctus; assembly: GCA_029593785.1. NCBI lineage: Eukaryota > Metazoa > Chordata > Mammalia > Cingulata > Chlamyphoridae > Cabassous > Cabassous unicinctus. The sequence goes on along the minus strand of JAQZBX010033258.1, from coordinate 25,007 downwards.
ATTTATGTAACATTTATGTAATCTAAAGCATCTTTAAAAATTAAAGAAAACTAAAAGTAATTTTAAAAAGATAACTGCACTACAAAGTTAAACTATTCTCACTAGCCAAAGATACATGAGGACAAAAATAAAAGTAACATCTGGATTTTTTAAATCCAGTATTCAATTTATAAAATGTGGATGAAATGAAAATTGGTCATTTCTTGTAAACTGAAGAATGAGGAGTTGCCAAAAAAGAAACAATGTCAGTTTGATTCAAATGTTTCTTCTACACTCCACTAACTAGACATTAAATCTTACATGCACACTTTGCAGAACAGGAATGCCAGGGGCCAGTAAAAAAATAAGAATGGAAAAAATAACTGTAGCTTGGAGGAGTACAGATGAAAAGAATAGAAGTAGATGATCTGAAAGTTCAAGGGAATAAAAAGAAGGGTCTTCTGAGATTAAAAATTCAGAACTGTGAGTGAAGCTACACTTCTACAGTAAGTGAGAGAAATTTTCATTCATGTTTGGAATTTCTTTTAACATTTCCATTTACTGAAAAAATATGAATATTCTACTGTATACATATTTGATTCTAAAGAGAATCACAGTGTACAGTGCATTAAATACTCCATTTGGATTTTACAACTAAATAGTACAGAAAACACTGATTTTATTGAATCCCCAGTGCTCATTTAAGAAAAAAGAATTCTACAAATATCTAAAGGCCCAATATCATTCAGTTGTCTCTTTCTGCTGAGTCAGAAAGGATGGAACTCATTGAAACAGGAGAGCAACTGGATCTTAACATTTTTAAGGAAATTTTAATTTGCTTTAATTCAACTTAATCCAGTAACTAAAGAAAGAATCAATATATTTCTTCTTGCATAAAGGAGCTTAGGCAAGATGAAATCAAAGTGTTTTGTTTGTTTGTTTTGTCTTCTTTAGTGGTTTTAACCTAAGCCTGCGATACTAAGTATATGTTCACTCAGCTTCACTCTATAATTTCCTTGTTTTTCTTTTTAAGCTTAACAACCAGGAAGTAGAAGAGAAAAAAAAACAAAACTGCAAAACTCATTTCACAGATAAAGAAAAAGATGATCAGAGGATTAAACAACCTAACCAAGTTTACACAGCTAGTAAATTTACAGGTAAAACTCAAACCCAGATTTCATGACTCTAAATTCACATGTTCAAGAAGCTACATGATGGTAAACCAACTCCATATATGTATTTCATGTTTTGTAGGACATAAAATAAAATCAGTTAGGGAAATTTATTTTGAGGTCTAGAAAATCATAAAGACCTACTAGACTTTAGCTATATAAGGTATGATTTCATTACCCTTTATGTAATCCCAGGAAAGATTACTAATGATCAGAAATAATTTTAAGAAGTCAATTTAAGATGAACAACATGTCATAAAAGAAGAGCAGTGTCTTATTCACTGTTTCACCCCTTGTTAAGTTTTATACCCATGTATTTTGACTTTTAGATCAGTTTCTAAAGAAAAGATTTTTAATAATATTTTATGTAATAATAAATTCTCATTTTTAAAATGCATAGCTTTTCATTACACTTACTATTCTAAATAATAAAATAGTTACCAATTAAGTAACTTCCATGTGGTAGACATATTATTATATTACTTTTAATTGGCCAGTTATTCTGAGAGGTTAAAAATATTATATCCATTTTACCAATAAGTAATGTAGAATCAGAGATAAGAAGTGATTTGTTTTAGGTCATATTTTTAGTAACTGAGACTTTTGCTCACCCTTAATGTTGAAGAGAATAAAATAAATAAATATGTATAACTTGCAGAGAGGACCCTTGCACCAAAATCCTGCTTCAACAATTTTAAAGTGAATTAGTTTCCTTAAAAAACACTAAGATACCAAAAAATATGTATCTTAAGACCAGTTTGTGATGATTTCATTTCCCTAGGTCCTGTGTGTTTGTGTGTTTACCACCATAAACACAGAATTCAATTAACCACTCTGAAGCCCAACAGAACTGGAAAAACGTTGGGTTTCATAATTTAATGGCGACTAAATGCACTTTTGTTTTAGGTTTGCTTGCTTTTAGGGTTTCGTTTGTTTGCTGCTTTTTTGTTTGTTAGTTGTATCCTTTTTTGTCCACTACAAAATACCTTGATCACCACAAACTGCTTACCAGTTTTGCTTTGCTTTATTTCTTACCTTATAAGCAAGACACATGACTATTTTTAAAGAGCATTAAAATATGTAAATGAAAAATTGGTAAATGCTTTCTGATGTTCAGTAATTCATTCATTAAATGAAGGCGGCAGAATCACTTCATCAAAATATCATATAGCTGGAAAAAACAAAGAACAAATATAGCTTAGAAATTCTTTTTGGTTGCATGTAAAATTATATTTATTTACTCAAAATACTTGTGTAAACACCTTTATGGAAAAATTATGCTATTTTCCATGAATTTGTCAGAAATAAGAATATATTAAATTGCTAACTAGAAAAATATGTTGCCTCTTTTCCCATTGCAAATGCCAGAGTATATAAGAACAAAGCAACACTTTATATTTTAACAAAATACATGTCAACTAAAGAGAACATACTAGTAATCAAACAAGATATGAGGTAATACATTTTAATAGTATGAATTAAACTAATCCCTTGGTTGAAAGATAATTCATGTGTTCATTGCTATGGGATACAGATAATAACATGTAGCTTCAATTCAGTTCCTTAATTGTCCTCTGCATAAGGATTGCAAAATGCCAGACACAGTTCCTTAGAGACATGCTGACAGACCCTACCAGGAGTACACACAGTAAGAAACACTATACCGTATTAGGTCTCATGTCCTAAAATACCATCATTCTGGTTAGACATATTGTTCCCATATTCCTAAGGAAAACACTGATAACACTGAGAGCACTGAGACTGCAGGGTACCTGTCTGAAAATGGTTTGCAAAAAAATAATTTATGTAAATGGTTTGTTGGTATATTCCATCTGTTATTCGTTCCCCACGTGGTTCAAAGTAAATCTTTCACTTTGGATTTAAAGATCCAATATGCTAAGAAATATCATATTCTTAGCATTGTTTAATCCAGCAGGTAATTAAATTGGAAATCTTGATTTGTCAGCAGTCATTGGTATATTCATTGCCTCTCAGATGTCTGCTTATCAGTTTACTATTGATCTTAACAGAAAGTGAATTAAGAAAAGAATTATCTTCACCCCTGAAATAGACAAGGCTGACAAGAAACAGAATTATGAGCACATTTAGAAATGTGGCAGATTCGGTTCTCTCATTTTCCTTCCAACAACTGTTAGAACATTTATATTCTGAGAACAGCAATAAAGAGATGCTGTGCTAGTTGAGTTATTTCCTCTGTTATTTTTTAAAGAAGGGCAGAACTCACTAAAGCTTGAAAAAAAATCTACTCAGATATGCCCCGATGAGTTTATTATTATTACTATTACCCTTTTCTGTGTTAGCAAGTAATCATTCCCCTCTGAATCTGTACACTGAAAAGTTTCGCAATAAAATTCAAATTAGTTATATAATTAGAGTTAATTATGTTAAAGGGGGAGAAGGGACTTTAATTTGCAGCTTTTAATTCTAGAGTTCTCCAAATAGCAATTGACACTGAATACAAACAATTTCAATCATGAGAATTAGAATAAGTACCCTCACCTGTCCCTGACATGAGTACTGTAACTGAGAAATTGGCAGGAGCAGAACTTCCCAAATAGTAAAAGCATGTCCTAAATTGCAAATTGGTTAATTAAATCCTACAATATAACCAAAGTCCTATACCAAGTCCTGCCTTGACTGTGATGCATTCCTAGGTCAATCCAGGATGCAGGAAAAACAAACAAGCAAAACCAACATCTCAGCATTAGAAGAATCCTTTCATAATGCATTCAGGTATCATCCTCCTTCTATGCAGTTTCACTGAATTCTCTCTATACACTGAGAATTCAGTTTCTACACCAGTTGCTTGTCAATTTCTCCCTCTAGGTGATTTTGATTGTTCTTATTATTTGTTTCATATTGCCATTTAAATGTTTGCTGTCATTTGATTTCTCAGAATTCAATCTGGTCTCTCCTATTTGTTATTGTATGATTAAGATGTCCTTAGCCCTGTTCTGGCATTTAACTCTGTGTTTTGAAAGCAATAAGTCTAAAATAATGTTGATTTAATTTTATTTCAATATAGATGTTGTAAGCTAAGGGTGTTATTTTCTGAGATTCCATTTCATTTCTGGCTTTTCATCTATATCTCTCCTCTCTACACCTGACTGTGAAATTCCTTCAGAACCAAGATTATAAGCTACCATGTCGAATCTGTGGACTAGTCAAACAGATACTACAACTGGCTAATTCATTTTATCAGAGGCACCCTTAACACCATTTGAAGGACCAAGGGTATAAAATCTTAGTTACTTAGACATAGCCAATGAGTTAAGAATTTAAAGATTCTAAGGTAGTTAAAAAATACCTTGACAAAACCAGTTCAGTGAGTAAAATAGATAATATTCATTTTTATTTCATAATTTAGTTTCTTCTCTTCTTTTTTTAAAATAAAACTAGGTCAGCAAAAATGTGAAAGTGTTGTATAATAATCACTACAAATCACTTAGAGTTCTGGTTCAAGGGGTTTTAACCTGGTAATAAATTATCCTTCTGAGATGAGACTCAGAGTTAATTGTGTCCATTACTCTAGTTTTATTTCATATCTAGAGGGAAACTAAGAAGAGATTACAAATAACTCACCATGAAAAGTCTCTACAATTTCTCTTTACTATACCACAGACTATTTTAAACGTACCACACCAGCCCTGGCAGTGCACCTTTCATTTTATGCTGGGAAAAAAAAAACCTCACAAATAAACATGGTAGGAGAGCCGAGAAATAATTTTTCTATTTATAGACATTTGTTAAAACAGTCCTTTGTCATCATTGCTCCACCCAGGTGATAAGGAAAGGGATCTTTCCTTCTCAGCAAGGTACTCTACATCTGGGAAGGTGCATTCCCTGCCAGACAACTTGGGACACTAAAAAACAGTACAAGCCCAATTAACCAGAAGTCACATAATCAATCAGAATTTTCCTTGGTAGGGAACGATAGATAAATCACAAAATCATTAAAAAAATAAGACTAATCAGGAATTTATACAAACTTATCTCTCCTCTGCTTACTGAAAAATCATTCCAAGCACCTATGCTTTCTCTATATAATGAAACAGAGTTTTAAAAATAATTATCCTGACAACCCTTTAGATCTACAGTCATTAAGAAGGTTCAATTATGGTTCTTAACCTCTCCTTACTTGTGATGGAAATATAACTTGATATTTTAGAATGATTTCTCACTATTCAAGCTTAAAAGATATGGTTTTACAGATAGAGTTCCTCATTGCTCAATGAGCATTCTTGAAACTGTTACAAAACTCTTTACATTTTGGTTAAATAAAGTTCATCTATATATATTATTCTGCAGTACAGATTTAAAATTATGTACAATCTGAAATTTTCTTACTGTACATTCTAAAATCATTTTTGAAAAGTCGTTAGCAATTTTGTTCTTCAAACTTAATCCCTCTTTTTATTGCATTCTTAATTTTTAGAGGATTAGGATAGATCTTCTATCCTACACTGTGATCAGCTAAAAGATAAACCTTTAATGCCTTCATAATAAATTTTAAGATTTGATGTATATGACATGTATACACATAATTCTTGTACAGCTGAACCCTTTTACTGGGCCCTGGATATTTTTCATAGGTACAAAAATCGGATAATCTGAACCATGTTTCTCTACCCCCTGTACTTGAGCATATCTAAGGGATGGGTCATCCTAGTGTATTGGGTTTGCTGAATTGCCTTACTAGGTGAATTTTAAACATGATAGCTCTGAATTAGTTTTCTTTACTTATTGCACCAAAAGTGTAATGTATTCAAGGTTCATCCATATTGCCACATGTGTCAGAACTCCATTCCTTTTTATGACTGAATAATATTCCACTGTGCATATATACTACATTTTGTTTATCCATTCATCAGTTGATGGACACTTGGGTTGCTTCCATCTTTTGGCAATTGTAAATAATGCCACTATGGACATCACTGTGCAAAAATCTGTTGATGTCCCCACTTTCAATTCTTTGCGATATATACCTATTAGTGGGATTTCCAGGTCACATGATAATTCTCTACTTTCTGAGGAACTGCCCAACTCTTCCATAGTGGCTGTACCATTTTAAACAATGGAAATGTTTTGGTGATGGATGGTGGTAGTGGTGACATAGCATTTTGAATATAATTAGCATCACTGAGTTGTATATCTGAAGGTGGTTAAAAGGGGAAATGTTAGTTTGTATATATGGTAACAGAATTTTTTTTAATCCATGGAACTGCACTATACAAACAACCGTAAATCAAACCATGGACTATAGTTATTAGTGTAATTATAAAAATATACTTTCATTAATTATAACAAATGTTCCACACTGGTTCAAGGTGTTAATAATAGGGTGATATATGGAAATCCTATGTTACATTGGTTATTAAAAATGTGTCTAGTTTGAAACTTCAGAGTGGACCTGGAGGCTTTTACACCAGTGAGCATCTGGCTAAGGGTGAGATGCCAGTCTCTCTTTGTTTTAGAAATGCTATCATCTTGAGCAGGCTCCAGCCACAGTCCATGAGCAGTCCCACGTGTCTCTCAGAGATGGGGTCAGATCTACTCCTCTATTCCCCTACTGAGGAGAAGGGAAAAACTCTACACTCAACAGCCTGCTCACCCATTGCCGTTTATGCCCCCCTTTCTTTTCCTTCCAACAACTTTCTTCTATACGGATTGGTGTATGAGTTGAAGGGAAGTGAGTTAATTGTTGGAGGGCCCAGGTATTCGGCTTGTTTTAATGGTTGAGGGGATGTCTGGTCCAAGTTTTTCATGGCTTTCTTTAGAATGATGTGTATTTTGTCCCTAATTCTAAACCCAAACTGACAACTCCGGGGCAACAGGACGCGTCCTGCTCACTCCAAGCATCATGCTAAACAAGAAAATCAAGGCTTTTTCAACTTGTGATTCCAGAATGGGTTACATCAACAAATAAATAAAATATATATAACTGGCAGATTTGTTTTAAATAAACAAAAATCTGTAATTTGCAATCATGTATAGTGGCTACACCCATGGGGTGCAAGATTGATGAACTTTATAATTGATTGCTCAGACTAATACCTCTTTAAATCATTGGTCATTACTGAATGTTGGGCAACTAGGCTTTAATTTTTGATAGAAAAAGTAATTGTTATGAAAGAAAATATTGATCAATCAAATAAAGTATGTCTTGAGTATTGATGATATTAAGGAATTACTATGTGTTCTTTTAGGTATGGCAAAAGCATTATGCTCATGCCAAGAAAATTCTTATCTGTTAAATAATACATCCAGTTTTTTATGGGAGAAATGATATGATAGCAGGAATTCACTTTAAAATATTCCAGCAAATAAACAAACAAACAAAATAAATAAATAATGTATGCAGTGAAAGGAAAAAAAAGACATTTGCAAAATATTGATCATTAATAAAGCTAGATAATGGTCACATTTGGGTTCATTACACTATTTTTCCAAACCCAGTCTTTCTCAAGATTTCACCAAGCCTCAGTCATATTTTTATTTATTTATTTATCTATCTATCTATTTATTTATTTATTTGGCACTCTGGCCTCTGTTAACCCTTATTCTTGGCCCTTGTGTCTTCTTTGTTATTTTAAACATGTTTACCATGCTCTCATACTGTGCTGTCTCTCAAAGATAGCAAATCAGAGGTAGCAGGTTATGTCTCTCAGCCTCCCACAATTTGTAAGTGGGGGGCTCCTGTGGAAGTATCAAAAATCTTTCTTGGCTCTGCAAGTCACTGGCCCCTTGTAAATATCCAACAGAAAGAAAAGATACCTCGTAATACTGCCTTTGGAGGGTTCATGAGTGCTAGAACATTTCTTCAGCCCTTCAATACAATGATTCCAAACAGGAAGTTCTTTCTGATAATTTTTACATTCCTATTTCTAGATAGTAAGGGTGTCATGATATTTTTAAGCTAAATAATTTTTATTAGCTGCTACAGTTTTATGAAATGAGCCATGACATGCTAAGTATATCTGGATTTGAATATGTATGCATGTGTAAGGAGAGTCATTCCTGTATTCCTTCAATAAATGTTTATTGAGTAATGCACTTTTCTAGGCAACATATTAAATGTTGATAATATAAGCATGAAAATATATTCCCTTTATTCAATTTGCTTAAAGTACAATGTTATCTTTTGGTAGATTGACCTAGAAATACAGCTTCTTCCCGAGACAATGAATTGAGTACAAACAGGAGAGTGCAAAAGGAAGCAAGGAAGGGAAGCCCGTAGAGATTTTGGTAATGAGCTGGTTACCTGTCTGGGACAACAGGGCTATAGTCCACTGGAGACCTCTGAGACCACAATGTAAAATTTGCTCTAATATGTGAGAAAGCTAGGTATTTATCCACAAACGCTGTCGATGATGTTTGGAAACTTCTCCTGGGAATGTGAAATCCCCAGCACTTCCAGTTTGCCCCATATGCACAGGGCAATATGTTTTTGTGACCAGAAAAGCCTTTAAGTATGGAGGCACAATTGCTGTCAGTAGAAAACTGGATGGTAACTGTGAGTCATGAGATATAAGAACAGTTCACCAACAGTATCTTCTACAATCTATCTCTTGTACAATTCAGAACCACTCCTACTGCGTGGTAAATTCACTTTTTGCCTTCTTTACTTTTTTCATGCTGAACAGCAGTCACAATTACACACATGCAGAAAAAGGCACAGGAAAGTTACTAAGGCAAGCTATATTCCCTGCTGCTGCAGGTGGTTTAGCAACTGTAATTGGTATTCATCATCTCACTCCTCTATAATCCATTCTTAATTATCCCCACACTCAACCTATAGTTCTGCTTGAGTTTTTTTTCCTAAGGGATAACCTATAGTTCTGATTGAGTTTTTTTTCCTAAGGGATAACTAAGACCTTCACCCATGAGGGTCTCAGTTCCTACTACAAAAGCTTCATTTCAGAAACCATGGGGTCTCTGTTATGATTCATTTATTCAGGAAACACACACTACTCATCCAATGTGTGAGCCTCTAGCACCAAGAGATCTGGATAATCAAATACCTTATGCCATGAAAGTTAATTCCAGCCAAACTTAAACTGACCTGAGCTATTTTGCTGAAGTGATACACCTGCTTGGCATTGACCCTGGTCAAGGTACGTGATGCACTGATTAATAGTGTTGCTTTGTAACCATGTGTCTCAAAAGAGATTCAGGACAGTTTGTACACACTTATCAGCATTATTTATCGATAACAGCGAGAGTGATGATTTTGACCTTGTTTTGGTGTGAACCCCTTTCCCCAAATGGCCCTGATCTTGTTACAAGGCAAGAATAATGCTACATGATCAGCAGGATATAAGAAGCCCCAGCTGAGAATCCACTTGGACTCCCTGATTGCAAGGTGCTCTGTGCACACAAGAGAGAAAGGACTTTGGCATGGCCTTGCAGGGGAAGGATAATTATATCCTGTGTCAGATCTCCCCATACTCCTTACTATGAGAAAGCCTTTGGCAATCCTTACTTTAAAGTTGGTGCTCTGTGGTATCCTTTTCCTTCACTAAACCACAGATTCATAAGCATGATATTTTGGGTTCTGTGAATCCTCTTTAGTAATCAAATGCTATCTTTCTGCTATTAGTAGTGCATGACCCAAGCAACAAGATCATTTGTACAGAAGTCTGAAAATAGTACCTGCTCCAAACTAGCAGGCTTCAAAATCATCTGAAAAATGGGTTGGAGAAGTATTCCCAAGGGTGGTTTATGCTAACTCTCATATTCATAGAAACCTAACAAGCACTTTTCCTGTTTCATAGCCTGGAAGATGCATGGTGTAATGACTTATTTAATTTGGAGGTGATAATTCCACATGCCACAGACTATTGGACATCTAAAAATTTCATCCACATTTCAGAGCCTGATTCTTTGCAGAGTTTACTGACACTCACGTGTCTTACCATTATCTAGAATACTTAGCACTGTCATGAAGTCTGTTTAATAAGACCTCATCAATATAGTGGACTGGAATGGTATTTGTTAGAACATCAACATGACCAAGTTTCCTTTACATCTTATTGTGTTAGAAATCAGGAAAGTTAATATAATTCTGGGGGAAGATTGTTTGCAATTCCAAGTGAATGTGAAATCCTTTTGCCCCTTCAAATTGGTAGGGATTATGAAAGTTGTATTTGCCATATTAATAGCCACATTAGTGCCAGTGGCTCTGTTAATATGTTCTATAATAAGACAATAAGTTTCCAAATCTTGAACAGCATCTACAGCTAAGCTAACATTTCATATAGAATCATTCTGATGAGTGAAATGACGTTATTTTGGAGACCTCTCCTTCACCCTTAAGACATTGAGGGTGGCCTTAATCTCAGTTGATAAACCTAAGATGTGATATAATTTCTGATTTACTATTTTGGCCAGCGGTTGGAGACTTTTGTGGGCTTCCATTTTTTTTTTTTCTAACTTTATGGCTCTTTCTCCACAGGTAAAAGGACCAATGTAAAATGTCTGCTATTTGCTAAGCATATTCATCCTGATTTTGTACTCAGAGACTGAAAAAATGACTATATGCTCTGTATGAGGTTCCACTGGATATACTTTGAAATAGACTTAAGCAAGAAATCCATTTATCATCTATCATCTGTAAAATCCACATTCTAATTGTGGAGACTTGGTGTAAGTGTCATCTCAGAGTCTGTATCCAATCAGCCTCAAAATCTGGGCATTGCCTCTTTTCCAGGTAGAGATTCTAAGACAAATAGACTTTGGGAAAAGATTAGAATGGGCCCTGGTTCTGAAAACATAATCAATACTGAGAAATGCGTAAAGAATTGTCATTTTTATTGTCAGCCTTCATTTCACCTGCTCTTGATATTTTTGCTTCCCCAAGGTAAGCAACACCCTTAGTTGGCTGCCCATTTATCTTGCCACAAGGAACATCATGTCTATTACTCAGGACACAGATACCTGGGGTTAAATCCCTGGTTGCCACTCTGGGCTTATAGCCTAATATATTTATGTCTATTTCATTTCTCATAGTGAAATACCATCACCTTGCTTCTGCTGTTCACCACCATTGCCACTGTGGAGCCAGAGTAACATATCTTATTATCAACCCTAGCCTCCTGAGGATATCCATTAATAAGCAAGTCAATGATACCACTAGCGCAATCACTAGCACATTTTTGTTGTTTTAGTGAAGTTGGAGCTCCTGGATCCTCCTGGGAATACTGTCCACTCTTGAGTTTTCTTGTCCTATAAAATATACACATTCAAGCACACTCAACCTTCTGAGCCTTTTGAAATAATTCTCAAACTATTTTTTTTTTGCCAAGATATTTTAGACATTACATTTACTGCAGGTCATTGATTTTTTCCCCCCAATGTTGAAAATGCAATATCAACAACATATTAAGTAAGACTAGTCCCAAGAATTTTTGCCAGAATTTTAGATCGTGAGTAATTGGGGAGCATTCACATGTCAATAAATTGTTATAGTTCACCCTCCAGGATACACCCTCTTTGAGATTCATTTAGAGACATGTTCTCCTACTTCTTATAGGAACATACGAGTCAAGTCCTACCAATCATTTGGTGAATAATCTATTTATTCTCATAGAAAAGACTGTACTTCCCAATTCAACTCATTCTGATATTTTATCCTATTTATTGGCTTGGATGAAAAGAGGAAAGTTAGAGAAAAGCCTGAGAATGAGAAGCATAATTCTGTGAGGCATCCACCTAATAAGAGGACATCACAAGTTCTACAGGAGAGGGAAGTTGCTATCTCTGAAAATAGTGAGTGCGAGCCACTTGCACTGATTCCGTGTTTAAGGAAATCTAGGAGTGCTATCTTTTCCCTTATTTCAGGATCTCATTCATTTTTCTTCTATTTATTAGTCCGCCAAAAGGGGTGCTGATGCAAAGAACCAGAAATCTGTTGGCTTTTAAAAAGGGTATTTGTTTGGGGTAAAAGCTGACAGTTACAAGGCCCCAAAGAGTCCAACTCAAGGTTGCTTTCTCACCAAAGTCAGTTGCCACGTGTTGAAGCAAGATGGCCACTGATCTCCCCCAGTCTCTCCTCTGTAGGCTATCAGAAAAATGGCTCATCTCTCCCTGGGACCTTAGCTGTTTGAGCCTTCTCCTTTCTTTCATACCACAAAGTTCTCTCCTTATCTTGTGTATCTTCTTCAGTGAGTGTCTATTTTTATCAGCCCACCAAGGGGGTGGGGACTCAACCTGAGTCATGCCCTACTGAGTGGTCAAACCAAATGCCCAATCTTAACAGATAATTTAATCTAGGTCCCCTCAACTGAATCCAATATAATCAAAGGTTATCATACCCAGAATAGATTAGTTTACAGACATAAGCTTTCTCTTTTGGGGATTCATAAATAATCTCAAACTGTCACATAATAGAAATAAGATTCACAGAGGCTGTGAATACAACCTTCTCTGTAAATCTGCTATTCTTAAAATCGTGAGCCTAATTTTTAGTACAATATTCCCTCTTGCTGTAGGACAGGGGTTCTTAACAAGGGGTCCATGAGTTTGAACTGAAATTTTAAAAAAATTATTCTTGTGGGGACATGGTGTGCATGTGATATATTTATTAAATAATACACAGTGTAGTGTGGATTTAATAAGGGGTCTGTGGTTTTCACCTGACTGACAAAGGGGTCCATGAAACAAAAAGGGTAAAGAACCCCTGCTGTATGAGGTGAGAAACTTTTAAAATGTTGTTGTGGAGCTCTTCTGGCATTCATGAGATATACTGAATCAACCTTAGCAAAGGGTACTCATTGATAAATTGTGAACATGAAAGTGATATAATCATAGTTGTATGTTAGAAAGATTTTTTTGGAAGGAAAATTAATGAGGATATGGCGAAGTCTTGAAGAAGGGTAGATCAATAAGGGATCTATTAAAATAATCCATATATGATGAACTGGAACCACCACATGGATTAAAGTGATGGATTAAAGTGAAGACAGATTTGGGATGGATTAGTGAGTGATTTTGTGTAAAGAATAAGAAAGAGAAGAATCTGGGATGGCCACAGGGGCCCTTAGAGTAGACAACTGAGTACATGACAGTTGACTTTGATAATGATTATTAAATAAGAATCAGCTTAAAGAAGGTAAAGAGAAAGTTAAGTCATAGTTTTGTAAATGTTTGTGCTATATAAAAACAAAATGGATTGACGTTCTTACTATGCAGAGAGGTTCTTGAGGACTAACTGGGGACTGTGAGCCACAAAGGATTCAAAAGTGATTTTCCTAGAGCCAAGGAAAAGTTGTGGATTACAAGGGCAAAAATGAAGGAAGGTGCCAACAACTGAAATCACTATTTCTTCACCATAAAAGGAATGACAATGATTCCACATTGTGGAACCATAAGCTAAAAGAACAGGCTATGTTCTTTTATTATTGGTATCGTTATTGGTGCCTGAAGGACCTATTGTCTTCTAAAAAGTGATTGAAAATGGACAGTTCCAGTAGCACGGTTCAAAATAAAGTGTATAGCAGACTCCAAGATTTGATGCTGCCTCAGTGTAAGGCTACCTCTGAAGCAGACGTCAGAAACGTACCCTAATGAAAATGATTTTACTTGGGTTTTGGAGCTAATAAAAGCATAGAACAACTGTTGCTCTTCCAAGGCAACAAGCAAGCTGTGATACTTAAAATCATATTGACAGAAAAAAATCCTAATATGCCTAAAGAGGCATATGACGTTGATCATCAGGAGTTAGGTGAATGGGCATTTAAATACAAATGTGTTTAGGGATTATTGGTATCTATAATAGCACCTGAACACTTAACCTTCCAATCAATATGTCATGGAATTTCATTTTATTCAGATGATATTGTGTTATTTTGTCAGTAGAGTGAATATTTTATATTTTTCAAAGAGGGATAAAACAGGAAAGATGCCACCCTGTAATGCCCAATGGATGGTATTCATGAAAAATTACACTGATAAAGATGCTACATTAAGTTTGAAGTGCCTGTAGAATAGTTAGACCAAAAAATGTAAATATATCATTAAAAATCTGACTTGGAAATACAAATTTCTGAGTCAATATAAGATACTTATTCTGTGAAGTTCTGGGTAATGATGAGACTGAATGTGTTGAGAGTAACAAAAAGAGACCAGGTAGGGATCTTAAGGACACTTAACATACAAATAGGGAAACCCTGAACTGTTCAAAGTAGTTATATTCTGGAAATGAGGTTATTGATTTTAAAGTATTTTTAATTAGTTTTCAAATTGTATATAATGAAAGTGCATTACATTTAAAATTAGAAAAAATATCTGAAAGCCAACTTCAAGAAAACAAAGAAGTACTAAGGAAAATATAAGTGCAAAGAAATAGTAAGAGTGTGCCTTGTCACCCATCACATTGTAACCATATATTGAGAGGACGGAACTACAATTTGACACCCAAATCATAAATTGTGTTAAAATCATGGTCAATATCTTCAGATTGATTTGGGGGGTTATTCAGAAAAATTACAATAACAAATATGATTTTCTTTTAGACTATCTGTTGTATCAATCAAATATGATGACATCTTCCTAAATCACCATTCCATAGCCTTTTTAGCTTATTGGTTTGAAGTATTTTATCAATAATGTTATTAGTATTACCAGTAATAACTACCATTGATTGGGTATATAACATTAGCTAGGATAAGTGCTAAAATTCATATATTCATTACTTCTAATCCACATGAATTTTTGCAAGATGAGAATTATTTTCCTATTTTACATATTAAAAGATTAAAGCTCCAATAGTTAAGTAACCTGGCTAATTGTAACTGTTAATATTAGATTTGTAGTTTTGAATGTTACCTGCTCCAGGATAGTAATTTATTTATTTTCCTATTTAAGAATTCTTAGACTCACCCATAGACTCACTCTTAGACACTTTTTTTAATGTTAATCTTTATTTTTTATTAATTTATTAATTTTTAAAGATGCTTTAGATTACATAAATGTTACATAAAAAATATAAGGGATTCCCATAGGCCCCACTCCCTCCCCCTCCCACACTTTCCCACATTTACAACATCCCTTATTAGTGTGGTAAATTTGTTACAATTGATGAACACATATTGAAGCATTATTACTACCTATGGATCACAGTTTACATTATAGTTTACAGTCTTTCCAGCACAATTTTGTAGATTATGACAAAATATACAATGGCCTGTTTCAGTCATGCAAGAGAACTCCAATGTCCCGAAAATGCCCCCATATAACACCTATTCTTCCCTCTCCCATCCCTCAGAAACTCTGGTAGCCACTGCCTTTATATCAATGATAAGAGTTCTTCCATTGCTAGAATAATAATAAATCTATAGTAGAATAATAATAAGTCTAGTTTAATCCATTGTTCATTCCCCAATCTTGAGGATTTGGGGATGGTGATGTCCACTCTGCTGCTTATTGAGGAGCTTAGATCCCATGGGGCAGACGGATGGAACTTTCTTGCTTGCAGTTGCAGACACTTACTGTTCCTTGGGATGGGTATTGTCCATCACCATTTCCTTGTTAGTTGTCCTGGGTGAGTCTAATGAACCCAAGAGTAGGTGTTGCAATTCTGCGGAGATTCAGGGCTGAACTAGCACATGAACAGATCACCGGTTTAAATCTCTGGGACATATGTTTAGTACTAATTATACATTCAAGTAAAAGGCGCAGAAGAGCCATGTGTAGGAAACATATAAATGAGTCTAACTCTGTTCCAAAGTAAGGCTCACTGGCAGGATTCCTGAGCTGTCTGCCCTGCTTATAGCTTCTGGATGTGTCTAGAGCCCTCAGGAGCCCCCCTATTTCAGGCACTGTTTACTGTGGCAGTCAATGAGATCCTGCTGAGACGTGCATAAGTGTAACCTCTGGAATGACCTCCCGACTCACTTTGAAGTCTCTTAGCCATAAAAACTCATTTGTATTTACCATTTCCTCCATTTTGGTCAAAGTCTTTTTTCCTGTTGGATTGTTAGTTGGTACTCGGTAATAATCCCTCAGTGCCAGGGAAACTCATCCCCGGGAGTCAAGTCCCACACTGGAAATCATTTATTAAAACAGTTTGCATCTGATTTTAAGAAAAGGAAATATCTGAAATGGGTAATGTATACACCTTTCAAATATGTACAAAATTTAACCTGTACATAGTAGCTACTAGTTTCTTAAAAGGGTTAAGTATTGCTTTCAAATGAAACAAGACAAGAAAATCATTTCTTTCTCATTGAAGAAAGAAAACCCCTGGATGTCATGTTATAGAGAATAACTACATATATACAGACATACATATGTATATATAAAACTCCTTTTTCTTTTTGTACGTGCTTTGTAAAGAAAATGAAACACATACACGCACATACACACACAAACTAGCACATCACTTTCTTAGATAAAGATTCCAAGAAGGTTCTATTCTTTTTTTTTACAGTTCAAGAAATTGCAACAATTAAATTAGAGAAACTTAGCTATCAAATCATAAAATTATGACAGAAGCTAAGAATATCAAACAATCTGCCTAAGTGTTACATAAACATAGGTTTCAATAACATATCAATGAATTAAGAAATGAGAATCAAATATTTATATCTGAAAGTGCTAAAAAGCAAGAGGGGAAACATTGAAATAATAACTCTCAGTAACGTTTTGATTAAGTTCTAAAGCCAGCCCTACACTACAACCTCTCCCATTATCCTACCACATTCTCTTTCTCATACACTGCTGCATTCTCCCTCGACTCACAGTTCCCCAAGTTACTAGCTATTTCTAGATTCTATGCCTTTGCCCCATTTGCACCTCAAGCACAATCATAATAAAGGGCTATGTCAAAGAGACACAGGTGTAATCAATTGTCTTTGTTTTAGAAATTGAATTACAATTTTAAAAAAAGATTGTCAGATTTGACTTTAAAAAAAAAACAAGATTAAACTGTTTTCTGAAATAAACCCACATAAATATAAATAAATGAATAGGTAATTGTAAAGGGATGGAGAAATATTCCATGTTAATATTAATTTAAAGAAATATTTCATGTTCCATGTTAATACTGGAATAGCTATATTATTTTAAGACAAAGCAGACTTTGGAACATGGAATATTAACCTGCATAAATAGAGGGATTACATATGATGAAAGGGACAATTCTCCATCAAGATGTACTAATCTTAAAAACATATTAATCTAAAAAGAAAAAGACAAACAAATCATGAAGCAAAAACTGATAAAACTTCATTGAGAAAAAGACAAACCCATTATTACAGTTGAAGACTTGAAGACTTCAAGTCTCAGTCAATTACTGCTCAGTCAGTAATTGAGAGAGCAAGCAAAAAGAAAACCACTAAAGAAATAGATGACCAGAAGAGCACCGTGACAGTTTGAAGCTTTTTGCGGATCCCAGAATAGAGCGTGTTCTAGGAGCTAGTCCATTCCTGTTGGTGTGGGGCCTGTTGGTTGAATTGGATTCAGTTGAAGGAATTTTGATTGGATTGCTTCAGTGAGGTGTGAGCCAGAGTGGGTCTTGGTCCACTTGCTGAGTCCTTATAAACAGAGAACTGAAAGTAGCAGACACACAGAGAGAAAGTCACAGAGATCAGAGATAGAGAAGGAACGCAGGAGCTCAGAGAGGAACCTGGAAGAGAGGAAGCCACAGACAGAGCATCTCAAAGCTGAAGCAACCAATCCAGATGAAAAGCAGATGCCTCCATGTGCCTTGCCACATGGAAGGGTCCAGGATCACCAGCAGCTGACCTTTGGTCAGACAGCATCTCTGATGATACTTTGTTTTGGCCATTTTCACATCCACAGAACTGTAGGCTTTTAATCTAATAAATTCCCATTATGAAAGTCAACACATTTCTGGTATCTTGCTCCCAGAAGCTTTTAGCAAACTAAATTAATCGCTATCAATCAATTTGATCTAAGTGAACTTTATAGAGTATTCCATCCAAAAGCAGAAGAATGCATATTCTTCTCAAACTTACATGGAACATTTATCAAGATAGACCAAATTCTAAAACATAAAGAATGTCTAAATATTTTTTAAAAATAGAAATCACAAAAAGTATGTTCTTAATACCACAATGGAATAAACCTAGAAATCAATAACACAATACTAGAAATTTCCCAAATAACTGGAAATTAAACAACATACTTCTCAATAACCAATGGGTCAACTCAGAAGTCTCAAGAGAAATTAAAATATATTTTAACCCAAATGATAAGGAAAATACAAGTTACCAAAATGTGTGAGATACAGTGAATGCAGTGCTTTGAGGAGGAAATAATAAAGTTCTAAACTCAATAACATGCTCTTCCTCTTTAGGAAACTAGAGAAAGAGGAGCAATGTAAATCTAAAGAAATCAGAAGTAAAATTAATAAATAATAGAGCAGAAAGCAATAGAATTGAAAACAAGAAAGCAATAGAGTAAAATAAGTAAAACCAAAAGCTGATTCTTTAAACATATCATTAATAATGATAAACTTCTAATCAGGACAACTAAGAAAAAAGGAAAGCAGACATATTCCTAATATCAGAAATATAATAGTAATCATCATTCCTGTCCCATGGACAATACAAGGTTAATAAAGGAACACTACAATAATGCCACAATTTGATAACTTAGATTATATGGACAAATTTTTTGAATGAAATCTACCAAATTTCGTGCAAAGAGAAACAGGTAACCTGAATAGGATTGTAAATATAAATAATGAATCAATAATTGATAACCTGCTAAGATAAATTATCCCGCCCAAATGGTTTCACTAGTGAATCTGCCAAACATTTTAGGTAGAAATCATGCCAATTTTTCATAATCTCTACTAGAAATAGAAGCTGAGGGAACATTTCCTAAGTCTTTCTGTGAGGCCAATATGACCCTAATATCAAAAGCAGATAAAAACATATGAGTCTTTTCGAGGAAAACGCGGTCGCTGTCGCAGCCACTCTCCCGCTCCCGGTCCTCCTGACTCACCGCTGTTCGCTCTAGTTGAGGAACAAGTCGGTCGGGAATCCAGGTCACACCCTGGCTTTTAAGGACACCGGAAAGGCGCGCGTGGAACCAGAGGTGGCGATTCATCTCAATGGAATCACCCTGACCAGCCGCAACATGAAGTCTCTGGAGGAATGTGCTGACTTGACTAGAGGTGCAAAGGAAAAGAACCTCAAAGGGAAGGGACCGGTTTGGATGACTACCAAGATTATCACTACAAGGAAAACACTTTGTGGTGAAGGTTCAAAGACTTGGAATCCTTTCCAGATGAGAATCCACAAGTGACTCATTGACCTGCACAGTCCTTCTGAGGTTGTTAAGCAGATTATGTCCATCAGTATTGAGCCAGGAGTAGAGGTTGAAGTCACCATTGCAGATGCTAAAGTCAACTATTTGAATAAACTGATTGTCAGCTGCTTAAAAAAAATCATGAACGGAAAATTATAAACCAATATTACTCATGAACATAGATGGAATATCTTCTAAAATATTAGCAAAATGAATCAAACAATGGATAAAACAATTACACACGACCAAGTGGGATTTATTATAAAAGTGTGAGACGAGATCAATATTTGAAAATCAGCCAACGGAATCCACCATATCAACTGGCTAAAAAGAAAAAAAAATCATATGATCCCATCACTTGATGCAGAAAAAGCTTTTGACAATATCCAAAGCCAATTCATGATAAAACAAACAAACAAACAGACAAACAAACAAAAAAAAACACCTCTCAGGAATTCTAGGCATAGAAGATAAAATCTTCAATTTGATAAAGAACATCTAAAAAAAGCCCTACACCTAACATCCTACTTTAAGGTGAGACTGCACACATTCCCTCTAAAATGAGGCAAGCATGTTGTCTTTCAGTATTCCTATACAACATCATACTGAAAGTCCTAGCTAATTCAAGAGACAAGGAAAAGAAATAAGAAGTATAGAGTTTGGGAAGAAATACATAAAACTTCCTTTACCCACAGATGTTGTCATTACCTAAGTAGAAAATTCCAAGGATCTACAAAAAAATCTACTGGCACTAATTATTGGGCATTGCAAGATTATCATTCATGACACAAAATCAACTCAAAATGGAACATAGACCTAAGTGTAAAATCTAAAACTACAAAATTTCTATAAGAAAACAGGGAAAAATCTACAAGACTTTGGTTTTGGTGATGAAATTTTAGAAACAACCAAAGGTCCAATTAATGAGAGAAACTATAGATAAAATGAAATTTATAAAAATGAAATACTTTTGTTCTGTGAACAACTATATTAAGAGAATAAAATGATAAGCCAAAACGTTTGGGAGAAAATATTTGTAAAACACAAATCTCATAAAGTGCCTGTATCTGAAATATACAAAGAACACTTAAAACCAAAGAATAACAAAACAAACAATCCAATTAGAAAGAAGGCAAAAGATCTGAACAGACACCTCATCAAAGAAAATACATAGATTTCATAGAAACAACTGAAAGACGCCTAATAGCCAAAGTTAGAACAATTTAAGTAATAAAGTAAAGAAGTACTAGTTTATAACTCAAAGTATAAAATAAAAGTCCTAAGTATATTTTTATATAAATAAATGTTCCAAAATGAATTAATAGATGAAGAAGATAAACCTACTATGCAGAATAATTCCTAACAATTTAAGAAGATACTCTGCCTTCAAAGAATTTTAGCATAGCTTCTCACTCCTTAGTTGTGGTCTGTGCATCATGCCTTGCTTTCAAAGAGTCCAACAGAAAGGGAGACAAAACGAGCAATTTCACAGTGGAAAATCTGATGCTACCCCAGCCAGGTGAGGTGATGATATCTATAGTGATAGGTCATGTTGACTGCATGTACTTTTGGTATATTGTGATGATAATGACACTTTACCTCTGTGGTCTTCCTCAGAACACCCATAAACTCTGTCTAAATGTGTGAAAAACATTAGACACATCTGAAATGAGATCGATTCAACAAGTATCTGACCAGTACTTCTCAAATCTGCCAAGGTCATCAAAAGGAAAATCTGAGAAATTGTTACGGGCAAGAGTAGCTTACAGAGACATGGCAACTCAATGTGGTATCCTAAATGGGATCCTGGAACAGAAAAAGGATCTCTGGTAAAAATGAAGGAAATCTGAGTAAAGTATGGGCTTTACTTAGTAGTAATGCATTGATATTTGTTCATTAACTATGGCAAATATACGATAGTAATATAATAAGTAGGCACTAAATGAAAACCTGGTGTGAACTATATGAGAACTGTCAAGTTTTGTAAGTCTAAATTTATCCTAAAATGCAAAAGTTCCTTAAAGGAAAAAGGAGTTCAAGTGACTAGATAAGAGAATTAAATTTGGCTAACTAATTCACACTTCAGATTTTCTTTTGTGCCTACTATGTCTAATGAATTAGACTTGGCACTATTTTAAGCAGTGTAAAATAAAAAATATCTCAACTATGAGCAAAATTAATCAAGAATATTCTACTCATATATTAATCAATGTCATTAAAATCATATATGAAGGGGGGAAAGGCAATATTTCAAGCTTGCTGTGCTTTACTGCTGTTGAAAGCTGAGCTCTGTTACCTCCATCAGTAAAACAAACTCTAAGAATGCACGTACTGAAGGCTAAGAATGTTGACCAATACATTTTGTTAAATTAAATAATGAATAAATTACCAAAGGTATACAACAATTCATGGCAACTGCAATTGAACTGAGGATAGTAAAAAGAGCTTTTATAATTGATTATATCATACTTCAAAATGAAATATAATGAATATCTTTTCTTGGGACATTGCAAGTTACTCTGGCAGACACAAAGGGGTAAAGGGGATCCGAATTCAATTGAAATCCATTTACCAGATACTGTGAAAAACACTTCAGTCTGTATTATCATATATAATTTTCACAAAAATCCTGACAATAGGTATCACTATCTCTTTGCAACTGAGAAAGTGAAACTATGAGAGCTGGAATTAATTTCTTATTGCTGCTGTAAAAATGACCACAAATTCAGTGGCTTAAAACAGCACAAATGTATTATTATCTTACAGTTCTAAAGGTCAGAAGCCTGAAATGGGTTTCACTGGACTGAAATCAAGGGCTGAGTTTCTTCTGGAGCCTCAAGCAGAGCATCTATTCTCTTGCTTTTTCCAGCTTCTAATTTCCTTGGTTTGTGTCTTTCTTCCAGCCAGCAGTCGCCTCATTCTGCACTCTGCTTCCATCCTCACATCTCCTTCACTTACAAGGACTTCCATGTTTACACTGGGCCCACCCAGGTAACCCGTGGTAATCTCCCCATCTCAAGATCTTTAACTTTTCATAGCTGCAAAATCCCTTTTCCACCTAAGGTAAAATATTCCCAGGGCCTGCTGATGAGGATGTGGACATCTTTGGGGGATCATTATTCTGCTTGCCTCAGAACCCGCAGTGTTAGGCCCAGTTACTAAGGATAGAGTAAAGTCTGGTTAGGGGGTCAGTTTCTTTCTAAGCCAGCCATCTTGCAATTTTACTGCACTGATGGACATCTAATGCTTTACTTTAATACACACTTTAAATAATAAATAGTGATATTGTATTTGTAAGAGGTAGTCCACATTGTTGGTGTGATGTGAAGTATGTTTCCCTCTCTTGCTAGAGCAGAGTTTTCCAAAATGTGTTCTACAGAACGCAGTTTTGTGAGATGTTAATAGAGCCCCCACCCCCTCTCTCACTTTCTCACTCTCTCTCTCAGTCTTTCTTTCATTCACACACTCACATGCGCACATGCACATATTGCACATTTCATGGTCATATAAGCTTTTGAAAGACCAAGTTAAAGAGTTTCCTTCTCAGTGGAACATGCCAAGGCTTTATTATGCCAATATATATTATAAATGTTAATGAAAAAATCAGGTTACAGTAAGCAGTATTTTCCAAACTTTTCCATTTTCTAATAACTGAATTATAAGAAATTTTTGAATTCAGAATTGTAAGGAACTTTAGACACAACAGCAAGGCTACACTCTGAGCTATTTGAATACTAGAACTAACAAGAGAAGAAAAGACTTCCCTACGGAAATAGATATTCTGCTCCAATGTCAGCATTAAAACAGACGGGTCTGAATTTCTCTGCACATTAAAAACATCAAGAATTCACTTTTTAAAATTACTCTCAGATGACTGCTAGTTTTCTCTCTAGCTCTTGACTTTATTTATTCTCAAGTAAATAAAAATAACATAATATATTTGAATGTAGTGCTTTAATTCCAAATAACTAAAAAAATTTCTGTACATTGCACACATGTATTGCTTATTTTTTCTGATTCACTAAGACTGATTTATTTCTTTAAGAATTTTCATAAAGAATTTACATTGTACTGTAAGAGTAAAATACAAAAGCTGGTACCTGGGAAGAGGTGATTGTGGAGTAAGAATATCCAGGGCTGTCTCCCCGCAGAAGCTTTGAACGACCAGCAAGAACAGTCAGAAACATCTTTCTCAAAGCTCAACAAGAGTTAAAGGATTGCAGTAACAGGTTGAATGTGAAATTAGGAAAAGTGCAATTTAAAAGCTGCCAGGCTGGCCCCTCCACTATCTGCAGAGCTGGCCCTGCTCCCAGTGTGGGTTACTGGTCCCAGTTCTGGAGAAGCAGGGTAACCCTTGTGCACGTGCTGGGTACATGGGTGTCTGGAGTGGCCTGAGGGGCCAAACCAGGACGCCTGTCATGGGCTAGCTGTTCCAGAACTTTTGGAGAAGGCACCTAACAGAGCTCTCCTGCTGAACGCAGTGGAAGAGCAGGGAAATGGCTGCCTGGGGAAAGGGTTTGCTGGCTGTAGGACATACAGTGTGGTGCCCGGGTAAGGAAACTGTTTCCTAGGGAAGAGGGAACACTCATATGGGAGTAAATGGGGAAATTTCTAAGGCCATGGCACATGCCCAAGACAACAGGCATGTGCAGAGAGGATCAGAGAAGGCCCTTATGCTTTGGGCTCGAGCTATTCTCTATATTCATTTTATGGATAAGCTCTGGGGGAGAGCACTGGCATAGGTCAATCAGCAAAGACAGGGAAAGGTGTTTTCGTTTTTTTCCTTTCGTTTTCCTTTTCCTTTTATATTATCTCTTGAGATTCTAGGAAAGCTTTTTCATAACACTAGCTGGAATATCACCTTAAGAACAGGCACCTTATTCCATGGATAACACATTAAAATATCAAAGTGTCCAGGTTTCAACAAAGGATTACAAAACATGCAAAGAAACAGAAATTGATGGCCCAGACAAAGGACAAGATGAGAGCATTAGAAAATATTAATGAGGCAGACCTGGCCTGGGTTTTTAAAAACTGGTCCTAAATATTCTCAGAGTTAAAGGAAAACATGGACAAAGAGCTAAAGGAAATCAGGAAAATGATAGATAAGGCAAAATGTTAAAACGGGTAGATCTAGGTATTTGAGGATGTAGGGGTCTGTTGGTGTTCTGAATATGGGGTTTGTATTATTGTAATCATCCTGAAAATTTGGAAGTATTTAAAATTAAAATGTTAAAAAAATAAAACTGAAACCTGAAAAACAAATTGTAACTTGAGGAACAAGGAAAAGTTTGTGAAAATACATCATAAAATCTTCCACCACTATTCAAGTAGAGTTTAAAAATGCATTTTGATTTTCCTGGTCACTAAAACAGAGATACATACATATCTGACTCAGTATATGATTGTCTTATTACATAAAGCAGGAGAGTAATTATTTCCATTGTTTTCAGAAATTTTCTTGTTATTAGACTAGGTCGAACATATAAATGTGGTTTGTGGGATGACATAGGTTCTTCATCAATACCAGCTGAACTTTTGATTAGTTTTTTTTTTTTA
>JAQZBX010033257.1:0-25455 GCA_029593785.1 Cabassous unicinctus | reverse complement strand
GCTTTGAGAAAATCCCCTAGTCCCTGCTTTCAAGGAGATTGCTGTTCCTAGTCCCTCCTGGGCAGAAAGCCTGCGTGCCCACTCGAGGGGCACTCCATGATGTACGGAGTGAGTGGGTGGCCAGCAAGAGCTATAGTTGCTAGAAGATGGGGAAATCAGGGTGGTTTGGAGCCATAGGGATTTTCAGCTGGGCTGGAGGCAGGGAAGGCAGGGGGTACCCTTCTTCTGGGGAGGAGGGCAAAGCCAAGGATGGAGGCGGGAGAAAGCCTGGCTGTGCAGGGGGACTGGCCCTTGAGGAATTGTTCTGCCAGGAGGGAGCCTGGAAAGGAGGTGTGGGAGGTGAGGCTGTGATGGGAGGCTGTGTGGGAGGTGGTGACTGTGCCAGATCAAAGGAGACCCTGAGCACCAGGTGAAGGGCCCACCACCAGAAGCCAAGGAAGTTTGGAGTGCAAATCAAGATGTTAGGAACATTAGTCATATGTAAGATAAACCGGAGGCTGGGGGCTGATCAGGGAGGTCAGCTAGGACGCTAAGGATAGGAGTCCAGCATGAGAGCAAGGGCCTGGACTGGCATATATGGCATAGAAATAAAAGGATACGTAACAGGTGAAATGGAAACGACATGGCAATAGGATAGGAGGATGGCAGCCCAGGAGTGGGAGGATTCAAAGGTTATAAGGAGAAATACGCCCTCGAAGCATGCTACCTGAATGTTCCCTGACGAATTCTCAGAAGGGGCGAGTCAGGCAGGACTGCAGCCAGGCCCTTGCTAATGCATGCACTGGTGCAGCGGAGTGATTTTCACAGGCCTCCCCTGGGGAACGGCAGACCGAGGCAGGTAGGGGTTAATGTGGTCTGCAAATAAACTGAAGATTAATCCTCAACAGTACTTAATGCAGGGTAAAATGTGATAAATTATTCACATCAGACACTGTAATAAGTAGGTTGAGTCTGTGGCACTAGGCCTCTTGAGCTGTATTTTACACTTAGGTCCTCCTCTTATTCCTCTTATTTAATCATTTTCAGAACACCTGACTTAAATAGCTGTTTCAGGCTTCATTTTTTTTTTCTGCAAAAATAAATTAGATCATACATTCATCTCATGACAT
Source organism: Cabassous unicinctus (assembly GCA_029593785.1). Taxonomy (NCBI): domain Eukaryota; kingdom Metazoa; phylum Chordata; class Mammalia; order Cingulata; family Chlamyphoridae; genus Cabassous; species Cabassous unicinctus. Next base: position 24,346 of record JAQZBX010033257.1, on the reverse strand, counting down.
TCTGACATTTACCATATTCTTACATTAAAATAAGCATGATTAGTAAGAAAGGAGCACAGTAATTAGGCACAGGAGGAAAATGAAATGCACTTTTCCTAAGGTTACCCCTTCTGGCCTTCATGGAAGAAGCAGCTCTGTTCTACAGAGAGGTTTCAGAATGCTCCTTTGCATATGGGAGACTCCCAATTGATGGTTGATCTCAGCTAATTAAATGTTTTTTAGAGCCCACTGGGATGCTCTTTCCTGTGGAGTCAGGTGTCTGGGTGAAAGTGCTCACAGTTCTCTGGGGTGTCTGTAAATGTGTTACAATGAATGGAGCTTTTGTAGCCAAGAGCCTCCCACTCGTGGGCAACCTTTTTCAATGGCCCTACTCCGTGGCAGCTATTCCCCTAAACGATGACTGGATTTCTGCCCCACCTTACTCAGGCAGTCTCCCCCAGGAGAGCCAAATCCCTGGAAGTAGAAGGTTCCTGGAGATGGACCATTTCAATAGCAATTCCACAGACTCTGGAACTCAAGGTTGGTGAATGGGGATAAATGCTTAGAAACCACTAGTGGAAAAGAGGGTAAAATAAGGTATCACTGAAAGACAGGGGGAAAGAGAAGCACAGAAAGAAGGGGGGAGGAAAAACCAGGAGGCGGCAAGCAAGAGAACCCAACCAAGGGTGAGAATGACCCCAGGAAAAAGGCAAGCAGAGGCGGAAAGTGAAGGGGGTGGGGGACGGGCAGGGGTGGGAATGAGGCTTTGAGAAAGAGAACCGGGCTCTCGGAAAGAAAAAGGAGCCAGAAAGAAGCGGTGTGGGGAGAGGTCAAAAAGAGAGAATGCCTAGAGTCAGAGGCAGAGACTCCCTCCACAGTGGTTTTGAGAAACTAAGCTACAGGTAATTTAACTGAGTTGTCATCTTTTCTTATCCTAAGTCTGCTTCTATCTGTATTAAGCGGGACACACGCACGTATCTATAGTTCCCGACTTCTTTATTGCATTACCCTCTGTGAAGTATTTGGCAAACCCAAACTGCTTACGCTCCTCCCACCCAGTGTTGTTCTGGGTGTGCCCTCCTTCACTTCATCAACCACGTTGCATAGGGCATTTTTGATGTTGGATTATAGATATGAGACAGATAGGAACTAATGGGGTCTGAAAAGTGCTAACAAAGTGACAGGCTCATTGTGTCTCAAAGATAGGGTTTCAGGGTTACTGGGAGTAACTCAATTGGTTGAGTGCCTGCTTGCCATGTACGAGTTCCCGGGTTAATCCCGGGTGACTCCTAAAAAAAAAAAACAGTTTCAGTTCTCTGGGCAGCCCAGTCAGTGTGCTTCTGAAATCTGGACAGTGGCTCTGGCTATGGGACGGGGCTGGCATAGAGAGTTGCTGCTGGGGCAGAGTGCTGGGTGCGATTTCTTGCAAAGAGAACGGCAGCAAGTATTTAGAATTAAGTTTCTTATGGATATTCAGTGATGACCTCAGAAATTCCAGATTAGAGAGGGGGCATCCTCATATACTATGTTATGTAAGAAATCAGAATGAAAGATATCACATATCACATATCACAGCCCTGGCTTCCAGCTTCCTAAGCAGTTTCATGAGAGCTTACCTGTAAGTGCTACTTAGCAGTAGATTGTGAGCCCTGATATCAGCATGTGGCATATATGGCTTTGCATTTTTCCCACAATGCTTCCAGTTCTTTCCACTTCTAGTCACAGAAGCATTTCATTTCTTAATAGTTGCACAGCAAACCTTGAGAAAGGACTTTCTGAGCTAATGGCTGATAAGTATACTTAGACTTCTCTCCCAGGAAGCTCCAAGAATAATCTGTTATGTGAACTGTTTGACCACCTTTGTATCAATAGACCCCTTACATAATTACTGTAAAGATGTAACTTCAGCCCTACTGACAAGCATTATAAATGCTTTACGTATTTACTGTGAAAGTGTAACTTCTGCCCTGCTTAGAAACACTATGAATGTCCAGTTCTTGATTATCTGTCCTGAGCACTGCATTTTTAAATCATGCTCCCCGCCACATGCCCCCCCCATCCGCACATAGACATGTAGTATAAAAGACCCCTCTTGCTTTGCGGCAAGTGCAGCCCAAGCCTCAGGAGTGCCACACTCTCCGCTCGCTGCCACGGATGAGGATTTAGGTCACAACCAGGCTCGGACTCTCTAAGAGAGAGACCATCGAGGGCAATGCCCCACGCCCCCTATTAAACCCTCTTTGATCGTCAAGCCGGACTTTTCTTTCTTTCTTTTCTTTTCTTTTCTTTCTTTGGCCTGATGTATCCCTCTCAGGCTGGTGGGAAGCCGTCACTTTACACGGCTCCCTGCAGTACTCGGAACACAGCATCAGACTCTGGAATGTTGCCTGTCTGCCTTCAGCACGGTAGACAGGCCCCCTGCCCAAACTCTCCTGGGCATGCTGAGGTCACAGCCAGTGGTGGTGGGGAGGGGCATCCTCAGCCATGGTGGCAGAGAGACCACCAAGCCACCTTGGCTCACCAACAGTGCAGCAGAGCCACGGACTAGAAGAAAAAACTCAGCAGCTTTCCCTCTCGGAGCAGCCCTTCCGAATGTTTTACTTAAGATTGGTATTTACTTCATTCAGTTCAATTAAACTGAATCAATATTTATTGAGTCCACCTTTAAGAACTGGCCCTCAAGCAGCTCACAGTCCAGTGAGCCCATTCAGACCACAGACAAGTAAACTGATCTTGTATTGAGCTAAGTGCAGTGACAGACGTTTGAACAAGGTACAGAAATGGCATAGAAGAGGGAAAGAATGATGTTTAGGTGGACTTTGAGGGATAAATAATTTAAAAAGCAAAATTTATTAAATGTTTACCATGGTCCAGACGCAGTGCTAGTGCTTTCTACCAATTAGCCCCCTTAATATTAGAAAAATCCTATGAATTCTGTTATTAGTCCCATTTAACAGAAGAGGAAACAGAGGCACAGAGAAGTTAGAAAAGTGACCCAACCTTAAGAACAGGGTTTGATGCCACTGAATTGGCCTGCCCTTCTAAGATACTAAATGAGATAGGCATTTGCCTGAGAGAAAAAGTGGAGAATGCCTTGAAGGCAGAGGAAACAGCACGTACACGGCCTGGACGCACAAGGCCGCATGGCATGACACTGGGCATGATATGCGGCTCGGCTTTACAGGAGCAAGAAGTGTAAGAGCGGGAAGGAGTGGAATGTGAGGCTGGAAAAGCAGGCAGGGGTCAGGCTGCGGAGGGTCTGAGTGCCTAGTTTTTCTCTTTTGTAATGAGACCCCATGACAGGATTCCTAGAAGGAGTCAGAGTCAGATACAAGTTTAAGAAAGGCCACTCTGGCTGCAGGATGAATCTGGATGACAGGGCGAGAGAGACTGCAGGCAAGGGGAAGAGTCAGGAGGTTATTGTAAAAAAAGTGAGGCGACGAGGAACTGGCTTACGGCAGTTTTTAGAAGATTGACTCACCAGGCCTGGCGGTTGCCTGACTATGGGGTGGTTAAGACAGCGGGAGGTGTTGAGGATGATTCTGGGTTTCTGCTTGGGAACTGCTGCAGCCATCCACTGGGGTAGAAAGAGCAGGTGTGTAGGAGGGGGAAGGTAGGGAGCTAATAAGTTCTATTTTGGACAAACTGTTTTGGAGGGCACCTGAGGGACTCCCAGATATGCAGAGAGCAGCAGGCAATTGGCCACACGCATGTGATGGCCAGGGGCCATGGTTCCATCTTCTCTGCCCCATCCGGCAGACAGTTCCTCAGCAGGAACACAATGACAGGAAACATTAGGCGCTGGAATCTGGAGTTGGCAAGCCCGAGTGTGATTAATGCAGAAGAAATGAAGTCAGCATTGGATGGTAACAAACCCAGACTCTGTTAGACACAGCAGAAAGTGATCAAAGAGGTCGGAATAAAGGCGGTAATGGGTGTTCAGAATATTCACTCCACTAGACAGTGAGAATTCTTAAGTGATTTGAAGAGAGAAGAGTTCATAAAAGGCATGACTATCTTTTATTTTTAGTGTCAACCTTTAATTCAACACAAAAATGTGCTGAACTCTCACCATATTCGTTGATTCAGTGAACCCTTATTGAGCACTTACTGTGTGCCAGATGGCTTTTTAAGAGCTGGGGATACAGCAGTGTGCAAATCAGACAAAAATCCTTTCCCTGCCCTTGTAGAGCTTACCTTTTGGTAAGGGAGGGTGGGGAGACATGGTAAACAAAAAAGAAATAAAATATATATATGTGGTGATCTGCTGGCTTATACAGACCTTCATGCAAATTAGAACCAGGCCAGCTCTCTGGGCTGAGGCGACCCTGTGCCAGGGAGCACAGTCTGGCAAGCGTGGGTCTGTGCGTGCTCCCTCAGCAGGCATCTAACCTGCACAGCATTGCACGGTGGCTCTGTATAGAATGTCAGTTGTGCAATGGAGAAGAATACAGCAAGTTAAGGGAGACAGGTGATAAGGGGGAGAGTTGCAATTAAAAATAGGGTGGTCAAGGAAAATCTCATTAAGAAAAGGAACATTAGAGCAAATACTTGAAGGGGCTGAGTAAGCAAGTCGTGTAGCTCTCTGGGAAAAGAGCATTCCCAGGCAGTGAGGGCAGCCTGTGCAAAGGCTTGAGACAGGAGCATGCCTGGCATAGGAACAGCAAGGAGGCCAGTGTGGCTGGAGCAGAGAGAGCCAGGGGAAAAGAGCAGGAGACTAGGTCAGCCAGGCAGCGAAGGGGTCAGGTTGTATATTGCCTCGTAGACTTTGGAAGGACTTTGGCTTTCACGTTGAGTGAGATGGGAAGTCTTGGAAGGATTTTGTGCAGGGTAGGGATATGATTTGACTTACTTTCTAATGAGCTCCATCTGGCTGCTGGGTTGAAAACACAGTACAAAAGGAAGAGTGGAAGCTACTGCATTGAGGAAGCTACTGCAATGATCAAGGTGAGAGATAATAGTCTTTCGGACTAGGGAGGGGGCAGTCAAGGAAAGTGGTCAGAGTCCGGATGTACTTTAAGGACAAAAGAATTTGCTGATGGATTGGTGAAAGAGAAGGATGACTCCCAGGTTTCTGGCCTGAGCAATGGGAGTTGCCATTTATTGAGAAAGGGAAGGCTGTGGGAGAAAACAGAATTGGGCATTATGTCAAAGAACTCAATTTGAATTTCAATGTGGGTGTGAGGATTAAGCAAATGGCCCTTCCCTGTAATGGGCTCTGACTCTTGCAACAACCCCAAATTACAGATGTCAAAACCGAGACTCAGAATAACTTGCCTAAAGCTTGCCCAGCTAATAAGTGACAGAACTGGGTTCAAACAAATCTATCTGGTCAACACACATGCTCTTTGCCCCATATCACATTGTCTCAGAGAGTTCCTTCACCAAGGGACCAGGCAGAAGCTAGACCATGGGCAGCTCGGAGCCGAGGCTGAATCCCATTCACCTCTGTATCCCCAGTGTTGGGATTTGGCTGGAGGGACCAGTAAATAGCACTCCTCTTCTCAACTCAATTTTGATAACTATTGAGAGACAGACGTAGAAATCAGGCAGATAGACAGAACTATCAGCTTTATCTTGGATAAGCCTGAGGGTGGAAGGTAAGGCTTGGATGTGCAGCCACAGTGGGCTTCCTGATGTTGTTCCCCAACCCGGCAGAACCTCCTGCCGGCCTCTTCCTGGAACCTTCACCTGAACAGGAAACCCAAATGCAGGTGACCTGTAGGCAGACTGGTGCCCAGAGAGAGATAGGGGAGGGGTGGGTCTTGCACATGCTCAGGTCAAATCACTCACCCATCGGACAAATCACTTTTCCCACAGGGAGGAGTAGGGAGAGAAACCAGAAGGGTTACCTAGCTGCAGTCCCTTCAAGTGAAAACGTGAGACAAGGAAATGAAGGTATCCCCACCCACATCCCAAAAACCTGGCACACAGTAGGTACTCAGGAAGCGCTTAATGAATTTTTTTTATGGCTAAAATACCAGCAAGCCCTTACTATCTTGCAAACACTGCAGAAGGCACTTCCGGTATTCATTTATGCATCACAATCATCCTATGGGGTAGGCACTATTTTACTTCCATTTGACAATTGAAGAAGCAGAGGCACTGAAAGGTGAAGTACTTGAGCTCCGGTGGAGCCAGGACCTAGACAGGCAGTTTCGCCCCAGAGTCAGAGCACCTACCCAGCACACACCACTGTGCGAGTAAAGAAACACGGTGATAAGGGCATTACTGGACGTCTGTGTGAAGAGCTGTGCAAACCAGATGAGTGAGCAGTGAATTTAGACTGAGGTTGGAGTGGGGGTGGGAAGGAGTCACAGAAAGAAGGTGACGGTTGACTTGGGTCTTGAGAGACAAGTAGGGATTTGTCTAGGGGAGGATGTTAGGGGAGGAAGGAAATAGCATTCTAGAGAGAGGCGACAGCATAGGCAAAGACCCTGAGACCCCAACCATACGTGGCACGTTTGAGGAACGATGGCTGGACGTGATTGTTCAAAAGAGAGATCCCAAAATGGTGGCCCACACTCCAGATTTGGCCTACAGACATGATTTGTTTTGCTTGTACATATATTATATTTTTAAATTATCCCAACATTTAAAAATTGAGGTACTTCGCATAAAAATCTGGATTTTGGCCTTTCCTGAAAAACCAGAAGATAACCCTAAGAAATCCAAAGCTTGTGTCCCCATATGGCCACCTGTGTTGAGCGCTGAGAAGTTGCTAACCTCTTCAGATGCGCATGTGCTTCCCAGGTGGCTGCAATCCCCAGTACTTGCTCTCATTCCTCAACACCCACCTACTTCACCATTGACTTAACTAACTACCTGGCCCCTGCGGGTGTTTGAGTTTGGATTCTCTGGATTAGAGTTTGAGACTGTTTTTTTTTCCTTAAGCTTTTTATTTTGAAATAATTTCAAATTCACAGGACAGTTGCAAAAATAATACAGAACAATAGAGAACAATACAGAATAATAGAGAACTCCAATATACTACCCCCCCAAGAGACCCAGTTTCACCAATTTTAACATTTTGTCACACTTGCTGTATCACACAATCTATCCATCAGCTATCTATCTATCTATCTATCTATCTATCTATCTATCTATCATCTATCTATCATCTAGCTATCTATCTCTATATCTATCACTATCATCTATCTATCATCAGTTTTCTAAACATTTGAGAGTAGGTTGTATATATCATGCTCCTTGGACAAATAATACTTCCATGTACATTTCCTAAGAACAAGGATATTCTTATTCTTATATAACCACCTTAAGTACAGTTATCAACTTTAAGAACTTTAACATTGATATAAAGCTTAGAGTGTATATTCCATTTTTTTCCTGTGTTCCAGTAACATCCTTTTGGGCCTTTTCTCCTCCATTATTAGGTCCAGTGCGGGATCATGTATTGTATTTCATTGTCATCGTCTCTTTAGTTGCTCTTGGGACTGAGTTTTGAAGGGCCTGGAGTACCACGCCAAGGACTTTAAATTTTATCCTGAAGGAATGAGAAACCTTTGAAAGTTATTAAACAGAGGAGTGCATGATCAGATGAGTGCAAAAGACAGGTTAGACAGGAGAGAGGTGGAGATACACTGAAATTATTGGGCCCGAGGGAATCAACTGATTTGCCTGGAGAATTCCTTTTCCAGCTTAAGCAGCAGGCAGTTGTTCCTGGAGGGTCATTGTTGTTGGCATTGGACTAGGAGCTGGAGGCCTGAATTAAAACAGAAGAATGAATGACGCTCCTTCTTCCAAACACTGTTACCTCCACTCTGCAGTTAGACATGTCTGTTTAGTAAAAAAGAAAATGAGCACAAAGCTGGGTCCAAGTCCTGGCTTTGCCCTTTGCTCCCTGTGTGTCTCTGACAAGTCACTTAACATCTTCAAGCCTCAATTTTTTCACCTGTGAAGGAGGAATTACTTGCCGAGTGGTTGTGAGCATTGAATTAGAAATGTTTGAACACATTTGTAGATAGAAGTCCTAGAGAGAGAAAGGATTCTGGGGTTGAGATTATAGGAAGATCTCATCTATGGGACTCAGCTCTGGGGGTGTCAAACACCTAGAGGTGAAACAAACCCTAAAATACCTGTGGTTACTGCCATCCTGGGGCTTTATCAATGACACAGACCACATCAAGCTACACAAGCAAGAACTTATGGATAAGGACTTCTATCCCTGCCCATCCTACCCGCTCCCTCCACACACACACACAAAGTAAGCCTGCAGGAATGGCTAAAGCCCAGCAGTGTGGTTGGAGGTGGATTTGGTTTCTGTGGAGGCAGGGGACAGGCAGTGTGATAGTGGGGAGAAGGGATGTGAATCCCCTCTGTCCTGCACGCAGCAGCACAGTGACTTAGGGTTGTAGGCTGCACAATCAGCCTGGTTTCAGCCTCTCCTCTCCTCTCTCCCTTCTCTGCCCTGCTGCGCCCTCCTTTCCCTCCCCCCCTCACTGTCTCCAGCCCTGCAATTCATCACAGCTCTCTGTCCGTGCCCTCTGTGACCGCGTCTTTCTCCAGCACTCCTTTTGCATTTTGATGTTAAAACAATATTTTACCCAATATTTGACAGCACTTGGAGCCTTTGCAAAGGCCTTTCACATCTGTTATTTCATTTGATCCTCACCAGGTCGCTGTCAGGTAGGCAGGGAAGGTATTATTAGCCGAGATGATAGTCAAAATACTTAACAACCGATATGCTGTGGGCTCAGCTGAGGAATGGATGCAGGCGGTAGTGCTGGGAGAGGGCCTGGAGGCATCCTCCCTTGCTAGGTGGATCATCGGGAGGTCTGGGTGGTGTCCCAGTGTAGGGGTGAGCAAGGCTGGGGCAGTGGGGGTGAAGGGGGTGGGGAGGGGGGACTCCGGGAAGAGGCTTTTCACCAAGCAGTATGGAAGCATTTCAGTTTTTAAAGCATGGTGTAACTGCAGATTGGCTTATCAAATTCATAGCTGACTATGCTTATTAGTCTGTGAGCCCCAGGGAAAGAAGAGGTTCCAGGGGCAGAATCTTGACACATTTGAGGGTGACACATTTTATCCCTTGTCCAGGGTTAGGGATAAAAACAAGACCAGAAGTTAGTTCCCCTGACTCCATCCCCGAGTGCAGACTAAAGGCAAGAGCTTTTGTTTGCACCTCATCCTCCCCGACCTCATGGCAGCCTCACACTCACTGGCCCTCTCCTCTTGAAATACGATTCCTGACCTCACACCACTCCTCACACTTCTTTCACCTAGTCTTCTTGTCAACTCCCTATCTCCTCTATCTCACCCTCAAATGTGTCAAGATTCTGCGTCTGGAACCTCCTCCCTCACACCGCTGACTCACTGATGATCTCTCCTGGTCCCCATACCATCTGCTATCACTTCTCAGGGAACAATTTCCAGGAACTCCCTGAGGCCCTACCCCCTCTCCTCAGTTGCACATTGAACATTGCCCCATGAGTGACCTGCTAGCCACTGCACATGGACATGCCCCAAAGTGACCTCATCACGTTCTCCTCCCAACCAGGTGTCCCTCATGACCTCACAGTGGCACTCTTGTTGTGCCATCCCCAGACTGTATAGGAGACAGCTGGCACAGAGCCCATGGGCAGGGCACCACATGATGGCCATCTACTTGCTGTTACCCAACACTCTTGGAAACCCTAATGAAGATCAGTTTTGAACTTAACATTGAGGTTTGTGTCTGGTCCCCCCAGCCCTTATCATACCTGGAGATCATGACCCCATCTTCCTTTGTACTGGCCTGTTCTTTTTTTTTAAATATAACTTTTATTTACATTAAGATCATGCATGTCCATTGTTTAAAAAGTCAAATAGTCCTACAGGTATATAATGAAAACAAGTGTGTCCTGCTTCATCTCTCTCCACTTACAACTTCTACTATTCAGAGGTAATTGCTTTCAACACACACACACACACACACACACACACACACACACACATTATTTCTTCAAGTATTTACCTCCATTAGGAAAATGGAGGAAATGGAGGTAAATGCTTATTTTGTTATTTCTAGATTTTTCCATTTTAGACATTATCTGTTGACTTCTCTCACTGTCAGTGCTGTCAGTGCCCTATCCATATCTCTTAGACCTTCCAACTCTCAGAATCTGTGTCTCTGTGTCTGAAGGCTTTTGTCCTCACAAGTGCCAGGAGATCAATAGGTCATCTCCCCCACCCCCAGCAGTCCTCAACTGACTCACGGGAGTTGGTGTATAAGTACCTCAGTTCCCTCCCCACCAGATGGGATAATTTTAAGGGCTGTGTTTTGCCCATTTTTCAGAGTTTTCCCAGTGGGATTAATCTCCAAACACCCACAGTGTTATTTGGCTTAATCACACGTTTGTTTTTGGCTGCCTTCCCTTTCCTCTTTCACTTTCCCAGCCCCCTATGAGTGTCCCTTGCACTTCCTAAATAAATTACCTGTCCTCAAATCCTTTGTGTCAGTGTCTGCTTCTGGGGATTCAAATTCAGACAACTTCCTGTATGGAAGGTGAGGATTTACTTCTTAAAATCCCTTTTCTTGAGCTTCAACACATACACTACCCCTCATTCTCTCAGTGTAGTGGTAGCATGGTTTTCGTGAAATCAGCATTCTGTATTGACATTGCTATGACTATATAAATATTGCTCACAGCTGAGCTACATAATGAACAAGGATTATATTCTTTTTCTAAACAATGTTTTATTTTTCCTAAAGTTCATCATTGCTTAATTATTTTCTTTGCTTTGTTTTCTATGTACTTATCACTAATTCATCCTAAAACTCTCTTACCAACTAAAACTCTCTCAATATAGTCAAATAAATTGGGTTATCTTGGAAAATCACTGCTGAAGCCAAGGGTTTTCCTGCTCCAATCTGGACTGGCTGCTTTCCTGGTTTGCTGCACAGCAGTCATTCTGAGACTTCCTTCTTCATCACCTTGGAACGTTCTTTTGCCTCTCTTCTGTATTAGAATCCCCCTTTTCCTGGAGCCTGTGTTTTCTTTCTTGGCTTACTTCCTCATTGCTTCTTTCAGTAATTTTATGAGAATGGGTGCATCAGAGACACAATTTTGGAAATCTTGCATGTTTGAAAATAACTTTGCTCATGTTTTATTAACAGTTTGACTAGCTAGAGAATTCTAGATAAAAACTATTTTCTCTCAGAATTTGGAAGAAATTGCTCCATTGCCTTCTAGCTTCTGGCATTGCTTAAATTTTTTTTTTTTTTTTTTTTTGGTTTTACTTTATATAGTAATTTATTTAAATGAAATGTTTAATATTTATAAATGTATTGTTTAATAGGTCTTTTATAATATGCTTATTCATTTTATATTTGAAATGTTTGTATATTTAATTCCACTGGATTTTCTTTTAATAATTCATTTGTTTATTGAGGTATATTTTTGCATTTGTAAAATCCAACCATTTCAAGTGTATAATTGAATGATTTTTACAGAATTTACTAAGTTGTGCAACCATCACCACAAACCAGTTTAAAAGTTTCACCACGCAAATAGTTCCCTCATGCCCATTCCAGCATTTCTTTTGAGAAGTCCAATGCAATCTGAACCCCAATCCTTTGTATGTGACCCAATCTTTCTATAGAAGCTTTGAGGATCTACTCTGTATTTCTGATTTCTAAAATATTTCATTGATTCTTTTTTCTTTTACTGTCCTTTGTATTAATTCTTTGGCAATTATTCCCAAAACTTTTCTCAGTCTCTTCTTTCTTGAATTCCTGTTATTCCATTATTGGCTCTCTAGAATAACCCTTTAATATTCTTATTCTTTTTTTCTTATTAGTTCTTTTCTTTCATTGATTTACTTTTGGGAGATTTCCCCAATACTTTTCTTCCAAACCTATGTGCTTTAAAGATTTTAGTTATTTTGATTTCCAAGAGTCCTTTCTTATTCTCTGAAGATTCTTTTTTTTTAATAGTCCCCAATCTTGTTTCTTGGGTGCAATGATTTCCTATCCCTCTGAGGATATTAACTATACTCTCAAAAAATTTCCTCTGAATTATCTCTGTTTCTCCTGACTTCCTTCCTTCCCACCTTTTTTCTTCCCTCCTTCCTTCTTTCTTTCTTTCAAATTGGGTTTTGTTTTAAATTCTCTCTTTCTTTTCTCACTATCCATTCATACCCAAGACTGAAGCACTAAAGAGCTCGTTGAGATCGCTGTGTGCATGGGCAAGGCTGGTTGAGTGGTGGGCCGCACTGTACAGTTATCAGGTAAGAAGCTGATGGGAAAGACCCCAACCAACTGGGTCTGTCTCTTGGGCCAGTCAATTCACCCAGGAGGGACTTCCCCAACTCTCTTTCACTACAGCATAAACCAGGCTTTTATTATTCTGGAGCGCAAATCAGGATGGGAGGGTGGACACATTATTCAGGATGGAGACTTTCACTTAATCTGCTTTTCTTGGTGTCTTCCCCACATTCAGAGTTGCTCTCCTCCAGCCTCTCCAGAGAGTAAACCTGCATTTTCCTGGGGTGGCATGTAGAAGGCCATCTGGTTACAAGGGCTGGGAGAGAAGCCCATTTTTGTGTTTTCAGCCCAACACCATCCCATTAGTTTCAGAATTACTTGGAACCTCAATTTTTTAAACTTTCTTGTTTTTTTTCTTTTTGTTTTTCATATCAAATTGGCATGCTTCTTGAAAGTTCCTCCACCCCCAGTAGGCACCTTTCTCTTCTTTGCTAAGTCAGTTAATAATAATCCAACTGCTATTCATCTTCCAAAATATTTTGACATCTTCCATCAGCTATTGTCTCTTCTCTTGTTCTTACAGTCCTTGTGGTTTACACTTTATTACTTTACTGTCATTTTAGAAAAAGAGTTAAATGTGTATGTTTAATGTTCCAAGGTTAACTGGAAATTCCCTTCTTGTTCTTGCTGCCACACTCCAAAGCCTGACTTACATTTCCAGTCTGGACTGCTTACTATTCCTCAAAGAAACTCGGCTCTTTCTGGACCCCTTACCTTAGCTGATAAAGTTTCTGGAATTTTCTCCTCACCTTTCCATCCTTCAAGGCTAGTCTTAAACATCATATTCATGAAATCATCTCCAGGTGTCACTGCTAGAAAGCAAATCTCCATCCCCTCTAATGCCCATGGCTTCTTTCAGCTCTCCCAAGGCACCTGTCAAATGGGAAGTACATCCATTACCTCCCCTATTGGATTCCAAGTTTCTTAAGGTAAGAAACAGTATCTTGACATCTTTGAATCCCTTTCAACCAGCAGTTTGATCAGTAAATATTTGTTGATAATAAGAATTGTAATAACTGTCTGCCATGTGCCAGGCATTTTAACCACGTTGGCCTCTAACACAGTAACCCTGCAAGGTTCTCCTCACATTTTAGACAAGGACTGTAATGACCCAAGATGTTAAAAACTTGCCCAAGTTCCCACAGCCAGCAAGAGTCAGGATCAGAATTCAAACCCTGGGCGCTTTGTCTCTAAAGTCTGTGTTTTTATCCAAGCAGTTTTGTGTCAGTTATCTTTTTTGTTGTTGTTGTTGCCTTTGTTTTATTAACTCGGCCACTTAACATTTTTCTTCCCAACTCTGTGTTTACTTCCACCACTCTGATTGAAGGTGTGACTGCAGACTGTTTATCTTGTTCATTCCAAACCCTTACCCTTACAGCTGGAATCCTTAGCCTGCCCCTGTGGATCCATATCATTTATTGGGTATTTACTCTCTGCCAAGCAATTAGTAATAAATTATGGTTAAGGACATGTACTCTGAAGACAGGTTCAACTCCCAGCTCTTCTGCTTTCTAGTTGTGAGTGTGGGCAATGGCCTCGCTATGCTTCAGTTTCCTCCTTTATAAAATAGACTTAATAATAGTGCCTACTATGTAGGTTATGGTGAGAATTAAATGAATCAAATATACGTAAGCTGCTTAGAAGAGTTTATGACACTTTATAAGTATACTAATTAATGTTACCTGTTATTATCACATATTTTATCTCATTTAACTGAACCTTCATACCAACCCCTTGAGGTAGAAATTATTTTCCTTACTTTGCAGATCAGGACATACAAATCAAGGTCTATCTGACTCCAACTACATAACCACGATGGTGCACAGCTAGAGAGACAGATGATGTTTGTGGATATTTTGCAAGCTTTAAAAATGTGATAAGTCTGTGAGAAAAAGACAATGGCCACTATTGGTGTCTAATGCAAATCTAGAGAGGATGTGAGAGCACCACTACTGTGTAGATATAAGAGCCATCCTAGGTTGAGAGTCAGAAACCTGGGATCCAACCCTAAATGCTGTGTGAGCCACCCTCTCTGTGCCTCATTTCCCTCTGTAGGATGAGGGGTTACACTGGCCATCTCCAAGATACCTTGCAAAGGCTTCCAGCAAAATCAGGGGATTATCTGCTGAATGCCAGCACCATCTGGCGGTCATGGGCCATAACCCAAACTTTTTGCCTCCCACTGCCACCTGGTGGCCACTAGTGCCACCTTAAGTTTGCATGGCATTTCAATTTTTTTTTAAATATCTATTTTTTGTTTTTTTAAAGATACTTAGATTACACAAGTCTTACACAAAATATATAGGGATTCCCATATGCCTTGTTCCCCACACCTCCCACACCCTCCCACATAAACAACATCCTTCATTAGTGTGGCACATTAATTGCAATTGATAAATGCATCCTGGGGCATTGCCATTGAGCATGGACCATAATTCACATTGTAGTTTACACTCTCTCCCACACAATTCTGCAGGCTATGGGAAAATATAAAATGGCATATATCTGTCATTGCAATGCCATGCAGGATGATTTCCGAGTCCCGAAAAAGCCCCTGCATTACACCTGTTTTTCCCTCCCCCTGCCCTCAGAGCCTCCAGTGGCCACTGCCTCCACATCAGTGCTGTAATTTCTTCCGTTGTTAGAATCACAGCAAGTCTATAGTAGAATACCAGTAAGTACACTCTAGTCCATAGTTCATTCCCCAATCCTGAGGACTCTGGGATGGTGATATCCACTCCACCTCTAATTGAGAGGGGGCTTCGATCCCACGCAGCTGATGGATGGGACTCTCTTGCTTGCAGTTGTAGCCTCTCTCGTTTCCTTGGTATGGTGGTTGTCAATCCTCACCTCCTTGTTAGCTGTCCTGGGTGAGTTCAATGAACTGGAGAGTAGGTGTTGCAACTCTGCTGAGTTTCAGGGCCCAGCTGGCACATGGACAGCTCAAAAATTCAAGTCTCTTGGATGTACACCTACCACCTATAGGTTGGTATAGGTTCAAATAGAAGGGACAGATGAACCATGTGTAGAGAAGCCATAACTGAGTCCAACTCTGTCACTCTCAGCAGCACAAACTCCAAAGGAGGGCCCACTGGTAAGGTACCAAACTCCGGAGCTATCTGCCCTGACCATAGGACCTGGGTGTCTCCAGAGCCCTCAGGAGCCCCAATATTTGAGGTAGTATCCACTTTGGCAGTCTATGAGATCCTGCTGAGATATGTATAAGTGTTACCTCTGGGATGACCTCCCGACTCACTTTGAAGCATTTCAAATTTAAAAAGTCATTGACACTTTCACAGAAACCCTGGCGAGATATATGGGGTAGGTGATTGTACTGTTCTTCACTGACAAGAAGCTGGTGCCCATACCGGCTAGAGGAACGGCATGGAATCACTCAGCAAGCTGACTGGCTATCAGAGACAGGTGTAAAAGCTTCTGGATATTAAGCCACGTCTGCGACAGATTTAGCAGACATTTATTGTATTACACCCTACCAAGTACAAGATGCTTTGCCTAGATCATTTCATTTAGTCTGAACATATAAATGAGACTTAATTAGGTGAAGTAATTTACTCAGCATAGGTTGAGACAGAGGCAGGATTTGAACCCACATGTTCTGACTCTACCCAGCCACATTTCCCCTCCTCCTCAATGCCTCGGTGCTGGCCCTGAAGCACACAAAACAACCAAGGCTTCTACCCTCCTGAATTCTGTAATTCTTCTTCAGGGATGAATTCCTGATTTTTAGATGGCAGAGAGCCACCCAGAAAGAAGACTGCATTTTCCAGCCTCCCTTGCAGCTAAGTATGTGCCAGTAGTAAGTAAGCAGGACTGGTATAAACAACTTCAGGAAAGTGTCTTTGAAGGGAGTGGTCATGCCCTTCTCTGGTAGGCAGCTTCTAAAATGGTTCCCAATGATCCCCGCTTAAAGGATGGGAAGTCACTTCCAAAGTCAGGTTACAAAAGACTGTGACTTCCATTTTGCTCATACTCTCTCTGGCTCTTCTTGCTTGGTTGCTCTAATGAAGCAAGCTATCTTGTTGTGTGCTTGCTCTAAGGAGAATCCCATATAACAAAAACTGGGAGTGTCTATGGGCAACAACCAGCTAGGCACTGAGGCCGTCAGTCCAATAGCCTGCAAGGAACTGAGTCCTGCCAATAACCTAGTATGTGAACTTGGAAGCAGATTCTTTGCAGGTTGACCCTTGAGATGACTGCAGCCCTGGCCAACACTTTAACTATGAGTGACCCTGAGCTAGAAGTCTCAGCCAGGCCATGCCTGAGTTCTTGACCTACAGAAACTGTGAGATAATAAATGTTATTGTGGTGGTTTGGAGCTATATGCCCCAGAAAAACATGTTCTTAAACTTAATCCATTCTTGTGGGTGTGAACTCTTGTAAATAGATATTTTGATGAGATTACTTCAATTAAGGTATGGCCCAACTGAATCAGAATAGGTCTTAATCCTATGACTGAAGGCCTTATAGCAAGGGTTCTTAAAAGGGTTCCATAAGGTTGAATTGAAATAAAAAACAAGAACAACATTTTTCTTGTGGGGATGTGTTGGTGTGGGTATGATATATTTATTAAACAATACACAGTACAGTGTGGACTTAGTAAGGCATCTTGGTTTTCACTTGACTGGCAAAGGGTCTGTGGAACAAAAAAAGTTAAGAACCCCTGCCTTATAGGGAAGGCCACAGCAAGAGAAAAATCCACAAGAAGCAGCCAGAAGCTGAAAGTCACAGGAACCCGGAAAAGAAGGGAGAAGTCAGGAGAGGCCGCCATGTCATTGCCATGTGATAGAAAAGCCAAGGACCAACGATCTTTGGCAGCCAGTCCCAGAACACCACAGTCTTCTGGAAGACAGCATCACCTTGATGACACCTTCATTTTGGACTTCTCCTAGCCTTAAAACTGTGAGCCAATAAATTCTCATTGTTAAACCAACCCATTGCATAGGATTTGCTTTGGCAGCTAAGAAACTAAAACAGCCACCAAAATTTTCTTTGGTAATTTGTTACACAGCAATAGATAACTAATACACCGTCTTTCTCCCTTTTCTCTTCCTTGCTAATTGGAAGGTGGATGTGATGGTTGGAGAAGACATCTTGGACCATGAGATAGACTTGGGAATGAAGACCTGGTATGGCAGAACAACAATATAAAAGGAGCCTGGGTCCTAACACAGGGGAGCACTATGATTATTTTGAGTTTTCTTTCACTGAACCCAACTCTTCCTTTTTTGTTTTAAAGAGGTTGTGTGCATCTGTTAATGTAAGCAAGGCTATCCTCAGGCAAAATGGTAAAGTAAGTCAAATTTGCTTTTGGAGCCCTTCCATTTTCTGTTCCTGCATCTTCTGTACTCTTTCCTTATCCCTCTCCATTGTCTGATGCCCAGTCCTCCTCAGTGGCTATTTAAAGTCCCCTTCATAGCCCAGCTTTCGCCGTCTCTCTCCACCCTCTTTTTGCTATCCAACTCTTGTAGGTCTTCCATGATGTCAGTTTTCAGTTCTAAAGGCTGATCAATGTTGTACTAATTTAGAAGATGGAGTTTCTGATCGGTGCCAGGTATAGGGCTGATAGACAAAATACTATCAGCAGATTTCAAATGATGGCACTTCTGGAATTTTGTAATTATCAGGAGGACAAACATTCTTAAATGGTGAGATCTTCCAGTTTTCTCTCAACTAAGAGTACACAAGCTGCTACCTACTCTAAGGCTGTGGGAAGGCTCTAGAATGAATGGATAAAAGCGAAATTCAGCTTGTAGAGAATACGTAATGGTAGAGAATATAACACTCATTTTGTGTCTTTGGTAGTCAATTTATAATTCCTGAGTTCCTTATCCCCTTACATGGGGGCTTTTTTCCTCATTGGCTCCATTTCCCTTAAGACTACTTCACGGAGGTTCCATTTTAATCACTATCTGCTCAACTGCTTTGTCTTATTTAAACAAGTTTAATAAAGCCAAACATTCTTGTGTCTAGGTCATACTGACCTGTGCAAAGTTAAACTTTGATGAATGGAATATTTTCAACCAAAACATACTCTTTGAACCCTAAACATTATGTGACTTTTGGTTCTATTTCCAGAAGGAAGAAAATCATAACAATAATCTGTACAGAAAAATCCCAATATATAAACGGACACCACTTTTGCCTTTTAGTTTTTTTTTTAATCCTAACCCCTATGTTTAGATAATTACAAACAAAACTTAAAGAAATCTATACCAGTGTTTCTCATACTTGAATAATGTTCAGATTTCTTGTAAGGGAAAAAATTCTCACAGATCTCTAGAGTTGGTATAAATTATTATTTTTATAATCTTGCATATATATTATAAAACACAAACACAAAACTAAGGAGAAACTCATTTTTAACAGATTTTATGCATTTATAAAACCAAAACAAATTTGTAAATTAATTACAAACAAAACTGCAAATGAGGAAATTCAAGTCTACATTACTGATTTAATATAAGGAATGACATTTTGCTGAAATTAAATTGCCCCTCACAAGACTACTGTACTCACTGCAAGAGTACAGACCTATTTAAACACATACCATGTGATGAATCAATTCTTCCAATAACCTTTTCTAGTACAGTACACCACAATGTAATTGGGCTATAACTTGGTGTGACCTCATCATTTATTTTTTAAATCCTTCTCTGTGTTTTGCTTACAAGCCTGTAACAATTCAATACTATTAGTACTATTTGCCAACCATGAATACAAACCTAGGCAGTGAAATTGCATTCCCAGAAAACTATAAAGGGTTGATAAATTTAAAAAGACATTTGCCCCACTAGTAATTCAATACAAATTAAACGAGAGGCCATTTCATCTATCAAACTGGCAAAGTTTTTTAAAAAGATAAAATAAATGCTGGTGGATATGTGTGATAGGCACCCTTGAGTACTTCTGGTAGGAATGAAAACTGGCCTGACCTTTCTGGAAAGCAATTTGGCAATAGGTATTCACAGATTTGAGAGCTTTCAAAGCCTTTGAATGAGTAATTTCACTTATACGTTTCTATCTTAAGAAAACAATTTTAAAATGTGGGCAAAAAATTCCATATAAGGATATTCATAGCAATGTTCTTGTTATCAGTAAAAAATAAGAAACACCTTAAATGTCCAAAAATAATGGAATAATGAAACTAACCCACATGATCAACCACTATATAGCCATTAGAAATATCTTGAACAATTTTAAGAAGTGGATACTACCCAAATATAACACTGAGAGAAAAAAAAGGGGGAGGAGTAGGAAGCAGGATACAATATCGCATATTCTACGATAATTCTATTATGTTAAAAATGTAGAGTACAAGAAAAAGACCCAAAGAAAATAAGCCAAAATTGGGAGTGCTGATCTATGGAGTGTGGGTAATTTCTGCTTTACTTTTTATGTTTCCTGAATTTTTCCAGTTTTCTGTGGTAAGCATATAATATTTTTAGTTTTTTCATTAATGCAAACAAGCCTGGAAAGAAAAGCATTTGATACTATTTCCCACCATGTACAAGGACTGTTGCTTTGGAGAGCTCTGAGAGGGCGGGTGAGACTGTTGGAAAACACTCATGAGTTGAAATGTGCTTCCCTACCACATCTACCCACAGGTCCTAGGTGTACTTTCTAGAGCTATACAGAATAAGTCTATGACTGCTACAGAGATAATTCCAAAATGTCAGTGAGCAACCTTCTCCCCATTCCTACCCCCATAACTCTGCTGCACCCACTCCTGCCAATTCCCTCTCTGCCCAACACTTTGAACAATTCTCTCTCAGATAAGGTCTCTGATCTCACCAGTCTGATTACCCTGCTCTAGACAGACTGCTGTTTAATAGTTTCCCTCTGAAAATGTGATATTCAGAACCAAAGGCAGCTTTCCAGGCTTCAAAAGCACAGCTATAATCATGCCATTCCTCTGCTTAAGATCCTCCAGAGGCTCTTACCAGAAGAGCAAATCCCCTGGCCTGGCAGTCAATGTCTTCCTGGATCTGATCCCAACCTTTCCAGCCTCATTTCCCATTGTACTCTAAAACACTCTACAGCAGTGCTTTCAAACTATGGGTTGCTATTCATTAGTGAATCATGAAATCAAGTTAGTATCCAGCATTAAAAAATAGATTAGAAAATACCAAGTTGCATTACACATGCTATGGACAACTACTGTTTCAGGACATATATGTATTTTTAGTTATTTAGACAACACATACAGACATACTAGGTCATGGCTGAAATGTATGTTTTACTGTGTGTGGTAAACAAAAAAGTTTGAAAGTTACTGCCCACATCACAGCCACATCAGACCAGCAGCTGGTCCCTACGCTTGCTTTGTACTACCTTTGATCCCACTGTTTCTTCAGCTAGGCATTCTTCCTGCTCTCTGCCTTCAATGCCCTGATAAAACACCACCTCCTCCTTGGAGTGGTTTACCATTTTCCTTCACCTGTGATCCTATAATGATAATCCCATACTGGTCTCACAGCCCTCCAGTCTGCTTTGTATTGTTGTTATGTCTGTACACTGAGTTCTTAGAGAGTACCTGGAGGCAGGGTTGTGTCCTACCCACCTCTGGGTCCCAGAAGTGTAGTGAACCTGGTGGATGTTCAAGAAATGTCTGCTGAACTGACTATTCTCTTTATCTCCTTCCCAGGAACATCTGGTGATCTTACCTGAGGCATAAGATCTGTGCCCTGGGGCCAACCTTATCTACAGTGGTGGCTCTAAAAACCAGGAGGCATTAAAAAAAACCCAAACATATATTTTATTGCATTAAAAGATACATTTTTTATTCTGAAACTATGTCCCTCCTATATTTTTGGTGTTCAGATCTATTTTTTTGAGGGACAATGTTGGCAATAAATTAGAAGATAATAGTTGGATGTGCATTTATTGTCCTTACTGGCAAAATTAAAAGCTGCCATTTCTGTGTTTGTCCTTAAAATTATTTATTTATTTTAATTTTAATTTTAACTGGTTCCAAACTCCAAAGCCCTGGATTCCGAGGGACACTGTCCTTCTTGGGCTGGCTGAAAGTAAGTTTACTTTCTTGAAGGCAATGAGATGAATTCATGGATGATGAATTCACAGGGCTGGAACACTCATCGCCTTTCTTCTATTTATAGTTTGCGCTCCTCCTCTGACCTGGAAGGCCAACGCTTTGATCATCTTTTATGCGGGTCTCATCCTTGGGGGTGAGGAAGTGTGTCTCTGGCCCTTTAAATAGGGGCGTGGTGTAGATGTGCGGATCTCCGGGGAGTGAGAAGAGAGAAGGAAAGCGGAAGCGTGACGGCGAGTGGTAGGCAGTGCGCGTGCGTGAGGCTTGAGCACAGGCGGGGTCACGTGGGGCCGGGGTCTTGGGCCAGAATGCCTGCCAGCTCAGGTAACGAATTTTCCTGGAGACGCCAGCCGGGCAGGGTTCGGGGGCCCGGGCGGTGCCCCGGAGTGGGAAGAGCGCGCGTCCGCTCCCAGGGCCTCGGCTTTTTCACCACGCGAAAGCACCACGGCCTCAGGGGGCTGACAGCAGCGTCATGACAGGACCGGCCCGGCCAGTCTGCTCTGGGGTTGGAGGGGCGTAGTCCTGCGTTCTGGCCCCGGAACTGGGTCCGGCATTTCCCACTTGTTGGTTTAGTTTCAAACCGAGGCGAGGCTGCGGACAGGTTGCCTGCTCCCTCCGATTGTGAGACTAGGAGGCGGGCGAGCAACCCCCTCTCCCGACGGAACAAGTGTACAGCCCGCCTATCCGGCCTAGGAAACAGGTGTAGGCTCTTTCATCCCCCGT
Source organism: Cabassous unicinctus (assembly GCA_029593785.1). Lineage (NCBI taxonomy): Eukaryota > Metazoa > Chordata > Mammalia > Cingulata > Chlamyphoridae > Cabassous > Cabassous unicinctus. Next base: position 2,312 of record JAQZBX010033257.1, on the reverse strand, counting down.
GGACTGAGCTGAATATGCGCCCTCAGTCCGAGGCCGAGGCTTAGATGGGGTGATACCCTCTCAGGGATTGGTGTTCATTCTGTGACGCAAGCTCCAGTTTGTCTCCACCTGCAAGGTGTATCCTAGAGTGGGGGCAGCAGCTTGACTGATGGGCCCCTAAAGTCCGAGGCCACTACTGGTGCTTTGGCTAGTTCTCCAACAGTGGCATCTGGGGAAGGAGGAAAACAGCTACCCTAATTATTTGGATGTACAAAATGGGTATGCTTTAAAGGAGGGTAGGGCGGGATGAGGTAGGGTCAAAAAGAGAAATACCATGGCCACTGGTTATCAGGAAGAGCTGGGGAAACTTTCCCCAAATAGGCATGCCCCCTTCACTCCCTAGACTAGTATTAGAATGAACAGGACTTGTGTCTCTCTGCACCTTCTACCATCATCCCTGCCCCCCACCACAAACAAACATTTAGCTTGTGGGGCTTATTCTACTCCAGATGTCTTGAGTTTGGGGGATAATTACATGTCAGGTGTGTGTGTTTGACATATAACTAATATAAATGGGGATGGAGGATCTACATATGTTTGTGTAAGACATGTGGCTGCTCATGCTTAAATTTAAGCAGAGATTAAGTATTGAATCTTCTCAATAGCTGGCCTCTTCCATAAAATGCAGAATAAAGATAAGTGGAAAAACAAAATCTTTGGTTGGACCATTGAGCTTCATATGGTCAAAGAGACATAGACATGTGAGAGAATTTTTCCAGAGTTCAAACTGTTCTATGTTGATTATCCTTTATATATTTCCTTTGTACCTGAGCACATCATCAGCAGATGGATATTTCCTGACTTCCAGAATGTTGGGGTATATTGGTGATTGCTAAAATTCTTAGCTGTATCCCAGTAACCTTTAAAGCTGCTCCATAGGCATTTAACAATTGTGTTACAAAATATCAGTTATGTATGTGAATGAAAAGTGAGATCTTTTTGAATTTAATGAAGTATGCTTAGCTTTTGATCTGTTTATAGGTTTCACAGAGTTTGGATATTATCTTAACCCACAGTTTTGGGTCTTGTATTAGTTTCCCTGGGCAGCTGGAACAAAGTACCATACATTAGGTGACTTAACAGAAATTTTTTCTCTCTCAGTTCTGAAGGTCAGAAGTTTAACATCAAGGTGTTGGTAGGGTCATACTTCTTCTAAAGGCTCTGGGGGAGAATCCTTTTTTGCCTCTTCCTAACTTCTGGTGGTTGTCAGCAATCCTTGCTGTTTTTGGCTTGCAGCTGTGTCAGTTCAATCTCTGGCTATATCACATGGTCTTCTTTCCTGTGTGTTTCCCCTATATCTCTGTATCCAAATCTCGCTCTCTCTATAAGGACACCAGCCACTGAATTTAGGGCCTACTCTAATCCAGTATGATTTCATCTTAACTTGATTACATCTGCATAGACTTTATTTCTAAAAAAGTACCCTGTGGACATGAATTTTGGGGGGGAATATGAGTCAATCTAATACAGGTGTCATCTGTATATATTTGTAAGATCACACTGTTCCTAATCTTCACTGAATCTTGAATTAGTTTGAATTATCTTCTTTCTCTATGGTATGATTATACCGCATGCTATGTTCTAGCCTTGGATTTGCCTTGGATTTCTTGCTGTTATGAATTTCTTAGATTTACTCTGATAGCAATAACTCTTATTTTAGTCAAGATTCTTTCTGTTGCAAATGACAGAACAGAAACTCATTTCAAAAGAGTTTAAGCAAAAAAAGACTTACTGGTTTACAACCCTGTGAAGTACTGGGGTGGGACTAAATCCATGGACTCAGATGATGTTCTCCTGTATCTCTTCCCCTGTCTAAGAGACCACTAATCCCCAGTCCCTTTTCTCCCCTTCTCTAATTGCAGCCTCATTCTGCCCTATTATATAAATGTGTGAAAAACATGATTGCAGGCAGTCTCTGTCTTACATCATCCAAACTTAAGCACCTTCAAAAAAGTGAAAAATCCTCTCTACACTATTTTCAAATCCCAAGGAAGGACTCCTATGTCCAGGCCCATGTCCTGTGCCTACCCTGTGGCAGGTAGGCAGGTAGGGTACTGTGATTGGCAGCACCACCAAAATCACATAGTTGGAGAGGAGGAGGGGGAGTTTCCCAGAGGAATGATGGCGAAGGTGCTGTGCTGTTACTACAAGAAGAGAGGAAGGGATGTTTTAGCATAAACAACAGATATTCACTATAGTTGACTTCTTTCTCCTTTTTTTAGGAAATCGCTCAAAATGTATTTTGTTTTTCTCTAAAGTCAAATCCTTTCTTC
>JAQZBX010033256.1:0-25472 GCA_029593785.1 Cabassous unicinctus | reverse complement strand
TCACAAGTGATTTCATACCAACTCAACTTCAATAGCTTACTCATACAAAGCTGCTATAACCTTGGTACCCAACTTGTTTCACATGTTAAAATTATATATTTACATATTGAATATCAACATTCTTTAATAGGACAGCAAGAGTCCCCCAAGTGCAAGGGCAATGTGTTGTGAACAAAGACAGACCATTAGGCCAGGCCATTGACATTAGTGATCATACTTTTGAAGCTTTTCTTGTGACATTGAAACTTAGCCTAATATTACATACTGCCTAAGAGCATTGCTCAAATGTTGCGTGGGTCATGACTTCACAGGATGAGACTTCAGGGCATAGAGGGATTATTACCAAGTGCCACCAAACAGTGCATCTGGAAAAAGACCCTTGACCAAAAGGAGAAATGGTAAATACAAATGAATTTTTACGGCTAAGAGATTTCAAAGTGAGTTGGGAGGTTTCTCCAAAAGTTATTCTTATGCAAGTCTCAGCAAGATCTCATTAACAGCCACAGTAAACAGTGCCTCACATCGCATGGCTACTGAGGGCTCTAGAGAAATCTAGAAACTAAAATCAGGGCAGACAGCTCAGGAAATTGGCACCCTGTCAATGGGCTTTACTTTGGAATTTATGCTTCCAAGTGTAAAAGAGTTAGACTCATTTATAGGTTCTCTACACATAGCTCTTGTCCCTTTTATCTGAACCTATAATTAACACTATATTTGATAAATTTTGTGTCCCAGAGACTTAAATCTTTGGTTCACCCATTGCCAGTCGAGTATTTCAGCATAGTTGCAATACCTATTCATCAGTTCATTGGATTTACCCAGGACAACTAACAAAGAGATGTTGATGGACAAGGTCCATCCCAAGGAACAAAGAGTACCAGCAACTGCAAGCAAGATAGCTCTACCCATCTGCCAGATGAAATCTAAGCCCATTAAATACTTGGAGAACTTTAAAAATGCATATAATTATACTTAAAAATTAAATTAAAAATATATATCACTTTTGTCCTATAGATAAAGGATTACTGCTGATTTCATTTCAGAATAATTCATGAATAAAAGACTAGTTATATAATGACCTGCATTTGTCATTGCAATATCATTCAGGACAATTTTCAAGTCCCAAAAATGCCCCTGTATTACACATGTGTTTCATTCTCCCTGCCCTCACAACCTCCAGTGGCCACTGCCTCCACATCAATGAGATAATTTCTTCCATTGATAGAAGCACAATAATTCTATAGTAGAATACCAGTAATTCTACTTTAATCCATAGTTCATTCCCCAATCTTGAAGAATCTGGAATGGTGTTGTTAATGTGGAAAAATGTGGGAGGTGTGGGGAGTGGAGCATATGGGAATCCCCTATATTTTTTATGTGACATTTGTGTAATTTAAGTATCATTTAAAAAAATTAAAAATATATTCCAAAAAAAAGACCATAAAAAAAGACTGGGATTATATCAGTTGCTATTGCCATGCTTCAAAAACATTTCTATATACAGAAAGATATTTTTCTTTACTATGTTTTAATTTGCCCTTTTTAAATCAGTTTTTATTGATATATATTAATAAAGCATACAATCTATCCAAAGTGTACAATCGATGGTATTTGGTATAATCTTATATCACCAATTCAATCATTATTAGATTATTTTCTTTACTCCAAGATTAATAGTAATAATAAACAAAAAAAAACAGACAAAAAACTGCACCCCTTAATATTCACTTCTCAATTTCTCTACACTTCCCTTGCCATACATAGCTGCTATTTCATTTCCATCTCTCCAATTTATTATGTACATTTATATTTTTATTTTCTTAAGCAATTTTTCTATTTTGTTTATATATATTAATAAAGCATACATCCATCCAAAGAGTACAATCAATGGAATTTGTTGTAATCATATTTTTGTGCATACATTACTCCAATTACTCCCAAAGCACATTCTTTATTTGAATAATAATAAAAAAAGAAAAAGCAAACAAAAATCATCACCTCTCAATCTCTCTATGCCTCACCAGGAGTACATAGCCACTATTCTTTTTCTTTCTCTCTATTATATTTTATTTATATTTTGTTAAAATACTCTTATATTATATGCAATATCACCCATAATTGTGTTTTACATGAGGCTTTACTCTCTTATAAAGACCCATGTTACAGTTTTTAGCTTTCTTTCTAGTAATGACCTTAGACTTTCCTTTTCAGCCACTGTCATACACATACAATAGCACTGCTAGTTATAAACACCAAGATATGATTTAGCCATTTCTATTTATTCCCAAAGATTTACAAACAACCTTTTTACCAATTCTGCTCAGATTATCTTTTGGCTTTCCATTCTCTACCCTCCTTCTATTTTCTGGTGACCTATATTCTAATTATTAAGTCCACGGGTTTTATACAGTATGTTTAGCTCAAAATGGTGCAATCAAATAGTAACTGTCCTTTTGTGTCTGGCTTGCTTCATTCAACATAATGTCCTCCATGTTCATCCATGCTGTCATATGCTTCATGACTTCATTTCTTCTTATTGTTGCATAATATTTCATCATGTGTATATACCACAAACTGTTTGTCCATTCATCAGTAGATGGACATCTGGATTGTTCCCAATTTTTGAAAATCATGAATAATGTCACTATGAACATCAGTGTGCAGATGTCTGTTCATGTCTCTGTTCCCAGTTCTTCTAGGTATATAGCTGGTAATGGATTGCTGGGTCACATGACAAGTCTATATTCAACTTCATTAGGAAATACCCAACAGTCCTCTGCAGTGGCTGTACCATTCTACATTCCCAACAACAGTGAATATGTGCTCCTATCTCTCCATATCCTCTCCAACATTTACAGTTTTCTGACATTTTAATAGTGGCAAGTCTAATAGGTGTGAAATGATATCTCATTGTAGTTTTGATTTTCATTTCCTTAATGGTTAGTTTTTACATGGGTCCTTTTTAATTTGACTGAATTATAAGCCTCTGATGGCAGGGAATCAATTTTCAGGGAATAAAAATATTTACCGAACTTTCAATAAATGTTAGTAATTACCTTTTATATATAATGCTTTTTATTATACAGATATATATTTTTAAATTTCTCTTGGATTTTTATTTAAAAAATAGTCACCATAAGTCAGTAAAAGTACCACTTATCTCATATGGTTTTAGTTAGGTTAAAATGATATTTTACAATTATTAGAAGAATATCTCATATATAATAAGTGATTGATGAATGTAGATGGCAAAGATGGTGATAAAGATGACATGGTAATGACTATGGCTTTCTGCTCCTAGTTCAATGACTATAAATAACACTACATAGCCTGAAAAAAGTTTTGAATGTTCATCCAAACACATTTATCTAAGTTGTTTTTTGGTGGTTTTTTTTTTGGTTCAATATAATATTTAAGGAAGTTGTGTTTACTAGTTCTCTTCACTTTTCCAATTTAAGAAATACTTAAATTTCCTTTAATTACAGTTGCTTTTATAATTTATTTCCAGGGGAACATTTGTTCACCAGAAACTTCCAGGGAAGTAAAAATGATGGATTCAAACTTCACCGTCTTCCCAAGTTCTAATAATTTACAGATATGATGAAAGCAACTTCACAGTTTTGGGTGTCTTTTCCTTAAGACAGGTGAACCAGTTAGCTCCTTTCCAGACAAAGTCCTTATAAACTGTTCTATAGACAATGCTGCATCCTACCTTCTATTGTTTCCAAACATTCTGAGCCTTTCAGAAAAAGGAAGAAATCTATAGATGATATTACAACCATGGACACCACTCAAACCATTGACACAAACCAAACCATGCAGCTATAAGCAAGACTCTGAATCCATGTGCTTGATCATCCATAAATATTCTGAAGTACACTTCTGCATGTAAACAGAGAGCAAACAATATTCTTTCTTTACCACCAAAGGCTGTGATCCCATTTCTTTTCTTCTTATCCTCCCTATCATAGTGATTTCCTCTTGTTCAGTATCCTCTTCCTTTCACTTAGTTCCAGCCCTATGCAAACAATTAGAGAGGACTTTACTCTGTAAACTTGCACATTTAGACCCTGACTTTCCTTTAAGTGACAAGCACACTGGTAGTACCCAAAAGAAATTGCTTACATTAAAACCACCCATTTATTAGATCAAAGCAAAATCTCTTTCCAGTAACACACTTTGTCCAAAATTAGCTTTACCTACTCTACCAAATCCAGAAATATTTCCTTTCCTTCAGCATGATTACAGGAAAACAATCTGATTATATTCCTTCACATCTTTTTATCATATTGACACATTTAGTTCCGATTCATTAAAATAATGAGCCTGTGTGAGAGGATTCTGAAAGTTTATTGAAGCAATCACAATGCAAACTCAAACTATGATCCAACCTTATTTCTCCTCCCTGGATCATTAAATGTATACCATGCATATCAGTAATTCATGTGTGTTGCTGCTAACTTTCATCATTAGGCAGTAACTATATAATAACAAGTATAAGTGAAATAAAAAAATCAATATTTTGAGTTAGAAAGAACAGCAAACACTAAATCCAAATTCTTAAGGTCTTATCTTATTTCCACAATTATCTTCGATGATGTACTAAATGATCAACTAAAATTTCTAACATTTAACTAATGTTAACTAATATTTTACTAGTATTTAACTACCTCATGCAAGATCTATAAAAAGTAGTAACAAACATTGTCATCTATATTTAGCTTTCCCAACTCTTGTCAATATCACAGTTTATTGTCTTGTAATTTGCCCTTTTAAATCAATTCCTGCTCTCACATACTCTAAAACATCAGCTAAATGAGCAAGTAAAAATCTCCTACTCTGCAAAATGTTTCTTGTTTTTCTTATATTTCTGGCCCTTGCATTCTCATATGGAATGAATTATAGTTGGTCCTTGTTGTTTTACCCAGGTTTAGTCAAAATGCATATGTTCTTTTTTTCATCCTCCTTGCTGAGTATTTTCACTGTCTTGTTGAATTCAAAGAGAAATATTGTCAGTAGGGTAAAAACAAAGATATGTTGCACACTTTCCCTTACACTTGAAATAACTGAGAAAATTATATTCACTCTGAAGCATGACTCTTTAGGGAGATATTAGGCTGATTTCACATTGTTTAGCTGCTGATATGACAATATGGAGGTTGAAATCAATGTATCAAGTGTCATGAGCTTTAAGGAAAATGCCTATTACATTAACATGTTCAGCTATTTCATAAATAGTTTGTGTTCTCTATCAAAACAAACCGCCTTAAATACATGATTTTTTATATTAATATATAATTATATATAGTGCAACTCTGTCTACTAGATACCTTTACATCTGAATGGATTAAAGTGTTAAAGCCACTGTAACATGTTTATTCAATATGAGTGTGTTTTACATCAATTGGGAATAGCTGAATGCAATGTTAGATTCCCTAAACTTAGGAGAGGCCACAAGTTTATCCAAAGTTTGTTGTCACAATTTTACTGTGGCACTTATCCTGTAATTACAAGTGAATCTCTCACTTGAGCTTACACATATTTCAGTTTGTCACAGGAGCTGTTTATACACTGGAGAAATGATGATTTGTATGCATTAGTATCCCTCCTTGAAAATAAAAATTCGTCAGTTGACATTGGTATGGTATTTCCAGGGTTAGAAGGAGGGGCCACCATAAACTTCATTTTCTGTTGCACCAAGTTTGCCTGGAACAGTATGGATCACAGAATCAAAACCAGAGTCACTGAGTACATCCTTCTAGGGTTTCAGAATGAGAAAGAAGTAGAGTTTCTCATCTTTGTGTTTCTGCTCATGTACATGACCTCTCTGATCGGCAACACCGTCATCATCCTTCTTGTGTGTTGTGACTACCGTCTGCACTCACCCATATATTTCTTTGTAGCTAAACTTACATTCACTGAGTTCACCATCCTGTCCACAGTGGTGCCTAAGATGCTCGCCAACACTTTTTCACTTACCAAAACAATATCCTTTGAAGGGTGCCTCACACAGTCTTTTTTCTATTTTCTCCTGGGATCCACAGAATTCTTCATTCTCACTGTCATGTCCGATACATTGCCATCTGCAACCCACTGAGGTATGCCATCATCATGAACAAGCAGACATGTATAATGTTGCTGCTGGGATCTTATGTGGGTGCATTGGTGTCCATTTTACCTTCATCCATTTTAACTGCCCCTCTATGCTTTTGTAGGCCAAACATAATCAATCACTTCTTCTGTGACAGCGCCCCAGTGCTAAAGCTGGTCTGTGCAGATATCTCTCTGGCATAGCTGGTAGACTTCACACTTATTTAAAATTTTTCTCTTGTTTTCTTAAAAAATATTAATACATATTTTTGTTTTTATATATGACATCTTTACAATGAATTGTTAAACACATTAGACATCATCTTTGAAATATTATATATGAAATTATCCTATTAATTTAATTATAAACTTAATTTGTAAACTGATCTCATAAGGCTCCATGTCATTTACAATCTACAGTATTAATGCTCCTACATCTATGCAATAAAAGAAAAGTGTATATTTACCTTTAGAAATGGATTTCATCAGCACTTACAAACCTCAGCTAATCATGCAAAGAGGAATATGTAAGAGGAATAATCAGATTGATATAGTAAACCAGGATGGCTGGAAATTATATTATTTACAGACCATTTGATATAATTTTATAAAAAATAGGTTTTATTAAAGGCACAAAATAGCAATGGTCTGGGAATTTAATCATGTCCAAGGGTACATTTCCTTGTCACCCTTTGAATGAGTGGTTATTAATTAAATTTTAATCATCTTAATTGTCTTAATTGAATATAAGTGATAAAATTAATACAAGGAAAATATGAAGTTGAACAAGAAGGAAAATTCACACGTTACTATGAATTAAATATTTCAGAGTAGACAAATGTCTTATACAAGGAATATTTAATTTTAAACTAATACTTTTGCATAGAAGATTAATAAAATATGTAAGTCTTAAAGATGATTTCTTCATATACAGCATCTCTGACCTGATAGGACAGTCAAAGTTCAAAAAAATGTAACAACCTTTGCTAATGGAAATCAAGATAAATTACATTGATCTGTATTTGTTTTACAAATTATTCCCATCCTCATTCCAAATTATCTTTTCTGGTTGCTGGCTACCAACACATGGTATATCCCATTTATTTTTCTTTTGAATAGTTGAACATGTATCACCCTGGTGCAACTGACTGCTCAGTTTGGTTTCCCAGAAGACACAAAATCCCATGAAGGCACTAAAGATGGCCACAATGCTCAAATTTGAACCTTTAATGCTGGATAAGTATGTGTTATTTAATTGTATATGACAACAATCCTTGCTTGTTTTATTATTTACTCTAAATACAGAGTTTATTAAAGTACCTGTCAACAAATAGATATTGGAATATGTTAGTTGAATGAATGAATGAATGAATAAATGAATGAATACTACGTGTTTTTTGTATAGTTCTTTAACAAACAGACTAATGGATGTTGCATATCTGTATATGTAAGCATAGAGAAAGAAAAAGCTGAATTTAAAAATCATATTTCTGCTTTCTACGTATAACTGAAACACTTCTCATATCTTTTTGTTGTTGTTGTTTTTCATGTTCTGCTGCTATTTATTTATTTATTGATTGATTGATGCAGAGAAAACATTTATTTTATTGTGGCTAAAAATCAAATTTTTCACAATACATACCAACGTTTGTAAAATGATATATAAATACATATGCATATATGTGCATTTGCTAACATAAAAGTTTTATTATATATATATATATATATGTGTGTGTGTGTGTGTACATATATATATATATTTTTTGAAGGTGCTTAGATTACCTAAATATTACTCAGAAATTACAGGGATTCCCATGTTCCCCACCTCCCACACCTCCCACAACATCCCACACCACCATCCTTCTTCAGTGTGGCACAAATCTTAACAATTACTTTTCTTAACTCAAATCTCTAAAACATTGTTTATAATTACACAAATATAGATTAGTCATTGCTTGATCTGCTGATACTTTAGGGTGATATTCCAAATATCCACAAAGGATTTTTATTGCATTTTATGTTATTTATGAATCTGTTTAATGTAGAAAAATACAGAAAACAGTATTCTAACCTATCAGCTTAGAATAGAAAGCAATTTTTTTAAAAGTTTACACATTTTGAGTTATAGATATTTTTATTTCCTTGATACCCTAGGAAAAATATGGCCTATTATCATAGTCAGGAACTTCTGACTCATTCAACCTTTGTTACCCATTCTGGAAAACACAGTGATTTCAACAGGCTAATTTGGCTGCTGCTGTTCCTTCTGCGATGTTAAATTCAGAATCATGAATTATTCCTATTACTCCATGTAAATAAAATCTCCCATATCCAAAGATGTGTTGTTTCTCTTTATCCATTACTAAGCATATCTAGTTCCAGAAATGTTCTGTTTCAAGATATTATCCAATACGAAAAGGTATTCTGGAGAATAATCCTTTTACTCCTATAGTGGTATAAAAATGTGAATTTTCATGCTGATACTTGATCTCATTTACTGATCTAGAAAAAGTGAGAGCAGGTAGAAGGTGATAATGAGAAGGGAAATGTCATCTTCTGTGAAAGAAACTTAATTTGTAGTATTTCCATAGACTCCAGGTAGAGTAGATTTTCCCCAAAGTAACATTTCACTTCCAATCCAATCTGGACAGGCAGCTTTCTAGCAGAAATTGGAAACTGGTATCTGCCCATTAAATGTAGACTAATTCTGAGTCTCAGTTTTCCATTCCTTCCCTATTTTTGCAATTATATTTGTATGAGAGGGATGCTAGGTCTAGGACACCAGCATTTTTATAACATAACTATTTCTGCGATCAATTCTAAGTCCTTAATTTTCACCCCATTCTGTCCTCTGGACATAAGAATTCGGGGTTCTTTAAATGCTGACATAGAGAACATCTGACTTTCAAACAATGCCCAGAGTTCAGAATCAACTGATGTGAGATTACACTTAGGCTCTCCCCAAAAACAGCTGCACTCAACACCAACCAATTCCATGATTCTTTTTTTTTTTTTTACTTTTATTTTTATTTTTAGAGAATCTTTAGAATACATAAATGTTACATAAAAATATAGAGGAATCTCATATGCCCCACCTCCTCCCCATCCCACAATTTTCCACATGAAAAACATCTTTCATTAGTGTGGTACATTTGTTACAATTAATGAACACATATTCAAGTATTGCTAATAACAGTGGACTATAGTCTACATTATAGTGTGCACTCTGTCCCACACAATTTTATAGGTTATGACAAAATGTATAATACCCTATATCTGTAATTGCAAAGTCATGCAAGACAATGTACCAAAAAGGCCCCCATGTTACACCTATTCTTCTTTCTCTGTCACCTCAGAACCTCTGGTGGCCACTGCTTTTATATCATTGATAAAAGAATAACATTGATGTTCTTTAATATCAATGCCAGAATAATAAGTCTATAATTGAATAATAATGTCTTCCTTAGTCCATTGTTCATTCTCCAATCTTGGGGATTTGGGCATGGTGATCCCCTTCTGTTTCCAACTGAGAAGGAGCTTAGATCCCATGAGGAAGATGGATGGAACTATCTTGCTTGCAGTTGCAGATTCTTAAAGATATCGTTTTTACATAACTCCCAATTTTAAAGCTATACCTCAGGGGTAACTCATTTTAACTATATCAGTACCAATTAATCACAGTGAAATTGTAAGTAATTTTCACATTTCAGAATGAAATGTCCACCTCAACATTCCACTAGCAATGAGAACTTAGTTGCTACCTGGCTAGAGAATTAAAATTTCTAAATTGTTTCTTGAAGCAATACCTAGAAGAACTACTTCTAATTCTAATTCTCTTAACAAATTCAAGTGGAATTCAATATTTTGAAAGTTATTCAAGAATGATACAGGAAATGGAAGAAAAATAACAACATAGGAGGGATCAAGGAAACTAACAATTTGAGTAACAGGAGTTGAATCTACCAGAAAATTCTGGTAGCTAATATAAAACATGTGCCTAAGAGTTATCCCATTAGAGGGGCAAGGTTAATGTGCTATAGACACACTAATTCTTGTCAGTCATTGGTAGGGTTCTGGCCAAAAAAAGACATTGATCTTTGGTACATCTGGTCTTTTACCCTGCTGGGGTGAAAAAAAAAGTGCAAGCACTTCGTCAGGATATGTAAAGGAAGGTGAGCTTTTATATATTGATGTGCTAAGAAATATGTAATATGTGTGATGTTTCAACAATGTCTAGTATGGCTTATAATCATAATAAAATTAAACAAGCAGAGAAAATAATAATTTTCAAGGAACTAACCATTAACTACAAAGCACTTTGTCCCTGAGAGAAGGGCAAAATGAATTGAGCCCAAAGGGATAAATTCAAACCTATGAGATATTATGATAATAGGAAGGTCTTGCCTATGGTAGATAATAATTAGACCTGGACTTAACACTGCTTCAGACTTCCCTAACACATTATAAATGATTAAATTGTGTCTAACTAATCCTAATATGCCCCATTGCAAAATGCAATGATATTTATAGGAATGACAAAATATCCAGCAACTAAAAAGTTAAAATTAGCAATGTTTAGAATTCAATGACAAATTACCAACCATAAAATAAGCAGAAAAACACAATCCACAATAATGAGAATAATTAATCAATCAATACCAAATAAGAATTGACAAAATTGCTAGAAAAAATCTACAAAGACTTGAAAGCAGATGTTATAGCTGTATGAAATGTTCAAAAAAGTTTAGGAAGATATAGAAGATATTTTAAAAAAACACCCATGTCAAAATTCAGGATATGAAAAAAATTGGTTTGAGATGAAATATCTGCTATATAAAACAAATGGAAGTCAAGTCATTGTAGGAACAAAATAATAGTGAATTTGGACATGTACCAATCCCAAAGAAAACACTAAAATATAATTTAAAATACAAAGGCTCAATTCACTGTGTGCCATAATATACACATAGATTGCTATACACATACTTGGAGTTTCAGAAATAGAATGCGGTCAATAGAAAAATATTTCAATAAATATGGTCAATTTACCCCAAGTTTGATGAAAACTATGTGGATACATATCCATAAAAGTGAATGAAACAGAAGCATAAGAGAGATGAAAAAGACTCCCAGGTATATCACAATCAACTTGCTCAAATCCAATGATAAAGTGCTAAATATAAAAGCGGCCAAAGGAAATAAAATGATTGCAATAAACAATGCAATCAAGGATATATCACACGAACATCTTTAAATTACTAAAAAACATAAAACATCTGAATTAATCCATGATTACTTTACTATATTATAATAAAACTAAAGAAGTTCCTTCAAGCAGAAGAAAAATATGTAACATGTACAGGGTAATTACTAATGTCAATATTTAAGTTATTAAAATAGTATGTAAAACTACTTAAAAACAAATTACCAAAAATGAGAAAAATGTACTCCTGGAATTATAATATAAATGAATGTAAAATATAAGAATTCAATAGCCTAATTAGTAGGAAGGAAATGGAAGAATAAAATTTTGGGGGATGTAATAGTATATATGATGTGGCATCATGTCACTTGAAGGTAAAATACAATGAATTACAGAGATATATTATAAATATATGTAAACCAACACTAAATTATCATTAAAAAAGAGTTAGACACACACTTCAGTGCAAATAATCACATTCACTTCAGTGCATCTCCTTCTATTCCCAAACTATTACAATCAAATTATAAATTCTGCACAGATTAAGTATTGGCCCACCAATCTCTATTTCCCCCTATCTTCTATAAACCTATCTTCCAGACTCTACCTTCATGAGTCTGCTGACAATCCTTGGTTCATATTAGTGAGATCATGCAATATTTGTCCTTTTGTGAGTGCCTTATTTCACTCAACATAAGGTCCTCGAGGTTCATCTATGATTTTACATATGTCAAAATTCACTTCTTCCTAAAGGCAAATAGCATTCTATCATATTTATATAACACCTTTTGTTTATCCATCCATCTGTTGATGGGCAGCTGGGTAGCTTCAATCTTTTGGCAAATGTGAATAATGTCACTATGAACACTGTTATGCATATATCTGTTCAGGTCATTTCTTTCAGTTCTTCTGGGTACATACCCAGAAGTGGGATTTCTGGATAAAATGGCAATTCTATACTTAGATTCCTAAGACATGGCCAAACTGTCCTCTGGATTTGCTGCACTATTTTACATCTCCAACAGCAGTTAATGAGTGTTCTTATTTCTCTACATCCTCTCCAGTACTTGCAGTTTCTAGGTTTTTTTTTTTTTAAATAGCAGCCAGCATAGTAGGAATGAAATATCTAATTGTAATTTTGATTTGCATTTCTCTCTTTGATAGTGATGTTATCATTTTTTCATGCAGTCATCCATATTTCACATAGCATCCATATTTTCTATTTGGAAAAGTGTCTGTCCAAGTCTCTTGCCCATTTTTAAAATGAGTTGTTTTTCTTTTCATTATTGACTTGTAGGATAAATGTGTTTCCACCAAAAGACACAATGATTCCATTGAAATTTAAGTTAACACTGCCACCTGTCCACATTGGGCTCCTCATGCCTCTGAATCAACTGGCAAAGAAGGGAGTTCCTAATGGATGGGGTGATAGATCCTGATTACCAAGGGGAAATAGGACTGCTAATACACAATGGAGGTTAAGAATAGTTTGCTTAGAATACAGTAGATCCCCTAAGATTTCTTTTAATACTATTGTTCACTTTGATTAAAGTCAGTGGAAAACTTCAAATCCCTATCCAGGGATGAATAATAATCCTAGAAATTTCAGGAATGAATATTTGGGTCACTTTACCAGGCAAAGACCTAGAGCCTACTGATGTGTTTTCTGGGGAGAAATGGAATATAGAATGGGTAGAGAAAGAAGGTAGTTTTAAATATGAACTATGATCATGTGACTAGTTACAGTAATGATTATGAATATTTCTTCTTTGTTTTGTAATATGCTTGTAAATATACATAAAGCAAATATTTTTGTTTTTTTCCTTATCTTTTTCCCTTTCTATAGGACATTTTTCTTTACTTCATATTACAGTATGTAAGTTAGAAGATTTCAAATTAAAGAGTGAATATTACCGAAAGACTTTCACTGTATTCTGGGGGAAGTTATTGCATTTCCCATTCTATGAAGGACGTTGATTATTGTTAGTCATATATATGACTTACTGTTTTTATTTTAATATTTCGATTTAAGGAGTTGTGCTTGGGTGCCAAGTTGACAAGTTGTGGCCTGTGATCATCAAGTTCATCTGTCAACTTGTCTAGGTTAAGATGTTCTGTGGTTTAGTCAAACAACCACTGACCTGTTTGTTACTATGAGGATATTTCTAGATTTAAAACATCATTAAATTGATTTGTATCCATGGATGGTTACATTTACAATCAAGCAGGAAATTGTCTTCAACAATGAGAGAACACACATGCAATGAGTTGAAGGCTTTAAAAAGAGTAGTGATGATTTCCACAGTCAGAGGGAGAAATCCCATATCTACTTCAGCCAGCCAGCTTCTCCTGGGGAATTAATTGAAAACATTTCATTTGAGTTTTCAGCTTGTACCCTGTCCTATGGAGTTTGGACTTTCCCATCCTCACAGTCTCATGAGCTATTTCATGTAAAAAAATCTAATAATATTATCATATTCTCTTATACATATTCTCTTATTTCATTTACACTAGAAAACACTGACTAATACATCTGCATTCAAATTTTTTTCCTGGACTTATTCGGGATGAATACTCTTTCTTTTATACATCTCTGGTTTTGTCTTCTCCATAGCATGAGAATTACAACCTTATTTTAATCTTCTGACAATACTATTGCACAGATCAGGCCAGGAGTTTTCTCCAGGATTTTGGCATAAGAAGAGAGCCTCTTTCCAGGTGTATATTCTCTAAGCTACAAGCTATGGAGGATGCAGGATGGGTGGGTAGCCTCATTTAAAATTTGTATGTAGCACACATCTTCAGGAAAGGTCTATAAATATTAAATACAGGGCTATGGTGAAAATGGGATAGCTTGATAACTTTATTTTTATTTTCTCTGCAGGATACATCCCCAAGCCCGGCATATCATTAATAAAGCAGTTGATTTAATGAACATCAGATTAATTTTTCCATTTACCAAGTGGCACAAACCCCAGAGTAGCAAGTAATTTTCAACCACAAACCCAAAGGCTTTAATTAAAATATTGGAAAATAGAGGTGCTGATTTTGGAATGATTTTAATTTAACACGGTAATTTTAATGATGATAATTTATAGATTTATTTCCTATTTAAGCATTTTCAAATAAGAGTCAGCATATGATAGTAGTATTTCTTCTAAGAATAATTTATGTATACCCTTATGTTAAAATACACTGAGTGAAAATCCCTTAGTTATTGATTCAAAAGGCACCAAAATAATTACTCATATTATTGAGAATAAAAGTTATTCAACGTTTGGTTAACCATTTTTTTCTAACTAATTGTTTTGATCTAATTCATAACATTAAGTCAGAGTTCTTGGTTTTATAGGCCTACATGAAAGGTAATTCTCCACAAAATCTCTGCATCTTCCAGAAATTTTCCTCAAGAGTCCCTGAAATAAACTTACACTCCCTATTTCTCTTAATGATAATATTTTCTCAACAATAAGAAGGATGCTGTCCACTTACACTCTCTCTTCACCTCAAAACACTAAGGGGGTAAGGCTGTATTTTATCAAGTAGTTCTACTAGCCTTGTCAGAAATCTCCAAAAATCTATTAAGGAAATACCACACTATTGATATATGTGGAAAGTATACTTTATATTTAAGAATAAGAAGAAATGTATCAAGAGAATGGCAATGCACTCTGAATTCAGTGGACATCTGTACTTAAAAAGGACATACACAAACACATGAACACATAATACAAATATACAGATACATAAAAACTCTTAAAAATGTGGTTATATCATAAGAGTAAAGATCTAATATTAGATATTTCTAAAAAGTTCAAACATATTAAAATGAAAAATAAAATTGCAATTCTATTGAGATGTTTTTTTCTCTGCTCCCTGAGATGTTTATTTTTTTTCTCTTGAGATATATTACTTACAATCTTTACTTAGCGCATTTCATGCAATAGTGATTTCTTTATATTTTTACTATTTAAAAAGGTGAATATGTGCCTCAAGTCTGCACCAATATTGATTATTTTAAAATTTCTTGCTTAGCCAAACGGAATTAATTTTAAAAATGTTAAATGATATATATCTTCAAAAAAATGGGGTGACAATTTCCAAAGAAGCCATCCATTCTGCAATCATATGTATTAATTATGGAAGACAGACAAATTCAAAACATTTACTGACTACCTGTAAACAGATGCAACTTCTGAAAATACAGGGTAAGTTTTATTTCTGTAAACAGGTTAAATACAGGCCAACTATGCAAAAAACATAAAATTGTTACATTGAAGCTAAACAACATTAACTAGACATCTAAGCTTTCTTAATTGAACTCTTAGATTATTACATGGATTGATGATGTTTTGGAATGTTAATTTTAACATTCAAATCATTCATTTTACCTCAGAAATAAATAAGTATATTTTGAAAGTTTGTGCCAGAAATATCACAATTATTCAGAAACAACACCTTCATATATTAAACTCTGAGGAATATTGTCCTGTATTTTCTAAAAGCATATGGTAATTTGGCTAAATTCAATAAATCAATGTCATAAATTTTAAAATAAAATTATTGAAAATAATTGTTACTGTATTTTTAAAATATTGAGATTGTTAAAATCATCAAAGAACAAATGTTTTGGTGTATTTGTCTGATGATTCCAAATAATTAGAATATGAATTGCACATTTTTTTAGGAAATGCTATTTAATGGAAAATGTATTTGTAGATACAAGTTTCTGTATCTTTGTTTTTGTTTATAAATTGGATTTTGTTATACATTTTTTAAAACATTTTGAAAAGTGAATTTCTCCCTTCAACTGTTCAGAAAAAATAAGAGAAAGTGCAGGGGTTTTTAGTGGCAGTGCATGAAATGTGCATGGAAGAAAATGAATAGATAAACCAGCCTTTTACACTCCAATTGATAACTACATTGCAGAGATTCAATAATACATCAAGCAAGAAATAATTAAACTCAGTATTTATACCAACTAAAGATATTATTTTAAGCAACTTTTGTTTACAGATAAAGCATTCACTTTCAATAATTATTCATTCAGCATTGTAATTTAAGTGATAGAAATATACTGCATGATGGATAGAACTTTATCCTCCTGAATGCTTTTACAGCACATTTTATTCTATCAACCATATTTATAAATAAATAAAACAATTATTTAGAAAATTTGTATGGTATTGGAACTGTTAAAATGGTGTAAATACTGACTTTTTTCATAATAGAAATTGTATGGCTATGAGTACTAACAATTGTTTTTATTGCAGATGGTAGGCAGTAGTGGATTCAGAAAAACATTTATTTGAGGCATTCTGGTCAATAAGATTCAAGTAAATTTCAATAACCAGATACATAACCAAAAAAAGTGCTATTTAAAATTTTTGAATCCAAACAAGTTAAGAGATGACTTTGTATGAGGTTTTGTGAAAAGTATTTAAACACCCCAAAGTAATTACTTTCAGATTTTAGGATTTGTGTGACCTAGTTTGGAGAAAGTTAGGTATATTAGTCAGCCAAAGGCATGCTGATGCAAAATACCAGAAATTTTTTGGCTTTTATAAAGGGTATTTATTTGGGGTAGAAGCTTACACTTACCAGGCCATAAAGTGTAAGTTAATTCCCTTGCCAAAGCCTGTTGCCACATATTGGAGCAAAATGGCTGCCAACATTCAGCCTTCATCTTCTTCTTAAGATCCAATGGTCATGCTTTCTAGGCTTTGTCTCTCTCCCCAGGGCTTTATTCTTTCTGGGCTCAGATGCTTTGTTCTCTCCCCAGGGTCAGCTGTGAACTTTCAGGTGAATGGCTCATCTCTTTTGCCAGGGCCTTCTGTCCTTCCTCAAAAACAAGCTCTTCTGTGTGCTTACTTCTTGGGGCTGCAGCTCAAAAATGCCAAAATTTCTTCTCTGCATCCTTCTCTGTAGTGTGTTTTCTCTGTGAGCCCTTGTCCACGAAGGGGATGGGGAGTCAACATCCTACTGACATGGTCCAATCAAAGCCTTAATCATTATTTAATCAAGTAAAAGTAAAACCTCTGAATCCAATATGCTCTAATACACCCAAAGGGAAAGACCAGTTTATAAACATAATCTAATATTTCTGTTTGGAATTCATCAATAATATCAAACTGCTACAGTAGGGAAATTAAAAGAGCAAAGTTTATACATTTAGGTGAGTTCCAGAAGACAATGCATCCTCTGAGGAACGGTAAGGTCATTTGCCTGAGACAGGACATTAATGTTTGAATTTGGTTTAATATCCAGAGAAGGGAGTCAGAATCAGATTTTGAAAATAACTTTTATGATATCCCATGGAGTCTATAATAAGTGGCAGATTGATAGGAAACTTAGATAAATTTCTTATGGTTACAGATAAGAACAAATGTATAATGGAACAATGACTAATTTAATCAATAAAATAATATTAACTAGAATTGTATAGATACTGTATCTCACATAATGAAAAGGAAACTAATTTATAAGGCAGTAACATTTTTGAAAAGATGATTGGGGCTTTTATATATGAAGATTTAATGTAATGGACAGAATCAAGTCACATTGATAAACATATTTGGCATAGTTTCATTAAGAAATGATTATTTCTTGGGTGTAGAAATTAAGTTCAAACTAAAAAACAGAAAGTATGGGGAGAATGCAATCATGAACCAAAGTAGACTTACTATTGTTGTAGTAATGGAAGAACTTACACCATTAATATTAAAATTGTGGTTTCCAGAGGGTCTAAGGGGAGGGAGAGGAAAGAATAGGTTGAATATAAGACATTTTTACTGCATTGGAATTGTTCTGAATAATATGCAATGATGGATACATGCCATTATACATTTTATTAAAACCTAAAAATTGTGTTGTACAGAGTGTAAACCATAATGTAAACTATAGACCATGGTTATTCACAGTACTTCAATATTTGTTCAACAGTTGTAACAAATGTACCACACTAATGAAAGATGGTATTGTTAGGGGAAAATGTGAGAGGGGGCGGTGGTGGGATGTACGGGAATCTCTATACTTTTTATGTAACTTTTCTGTAATCTAAAACCTCTTTGAAAATAAAGTTGTTGTTTTTTTTAATAGGCTGGATTTATGGTAGGTGCAGCAGTTTGAAACCTTGTGGACCCCCAAAACCCTGTTCTTAAAGCAACTCATTCCTGTGCATGTAAACCTATTGTAGGTGGGAACTTTTGATTAAATTATTTCAGTTAAGGGCCTTTGAATGGATTCTGTGGCCCAAAGTGGATCTTAGTTCTCTTACTGGAGTCCTTTTATAAATGGAGGAATTTTTCAGATAATGCTTTCCTAGGGGAATGGCCTTTAACAACGAAACAATAGTGACCAAATTTATCCTTTTTCAGTTTCATAGTACCTGGGATAAGAAGATCTTTTTCTTCTTCACATTCCTGATTTTATATGAGCTGACAATTCTCAGCAATGTAATAATCATCCTACTTGTGTGGAGTCTTAACTATCTTCACTTTTCCATGTATTTGCTCCTTGCAAAACTGTTCCTTCTAGAAATCATGCTCACCTCTTCTGTGACACCTAAGATATTGACCATCACTATTTCAAAAAATAAACACAGTATCTTTTGAAGACTGTATCAACCAGTCTTTCTTCTATTTTCTCTTTTGAACAATAGAATACTTCATCCTGGCAATTATGTCATTCAATCACTATTTTGCCATTTGTTACCCTCTGAGGGAACCCTCCACCATGAGACCTTAGTTTTGCCTGTAAGCGATCATGGCCTCCTGAGTGGGACAGTTATTTTACATTCTTCCACCTTCTATTGTAACAATAAAATTACCATTTTGTGATCCCAATGTAATAGACCACTTTCTCTGTGACACTGCCCCCATGTTAAAATTGTTGTGTAGGGAACTCCACATGGTGAAGATGCTTCATTTCATCTGCTCTGTATTTTTCCTTCTGAACTCCCTCTTTATTGAGCCTCCTTATATCTTCATTGGCTTTACCATTGTCAGGACACCCTCTTCCCAGGGACATTGGAAGGTTCTCTCCACCTGTGCTTCTTACATGATTGTTATCATCATATTTTATGCAGTTTCTATTTTCTTCTATGCCCAACCTTCTAAAGGCAATGTCTTGCCATTTAACAAATTAGGCACTTTTCTGAATAAAGTTGTGACACCCTTGTAAAATCCATTTATATATTCCTTGAGAAGTCAGATAGTCATAGAGTCCCTGAGGAAAGAGTTTTCAAACTTAAAGGTTTCCCATAATCCTCAGTACAGAAAAGTATTTATTTAATTATATGTAAAATTAACAATAAAATTGTAATTGCCTTTGGAAATCATTGCTGTTTACATGCTCTTGAGAATTAATGAGTTGGAAAATATTGTTCTCAAATGCAGTAAAATTAAGCCTTAATTATAATTCTGTGACTAAATGAATATTTTACCCTAAGCAAGTCACTTAACTTTTGACTCTAGTGTTTACACCTCAAAGCATAAGAACTTCAATAGATTAACACAGTCCAAAACATTAGATGATTTCTTGACTGGTAATTCTACATTTGTCTGATACATTAACTATCAAAATATACTTAAAATACTCCTTTTTTGTTTCCTGCCACAATCCTTATTAATAACCACTATTATATCTCCCAAAATGTTTTCTTAATTCTTATACCTGGTATCTTTCTTTTCTCTCTGTTCCTTCATAATGGATATTTCAAAATCATTTTGTCCATTTTAACTTCTATATCACTTCATGATCCTCAAGGTTATTCATACATACTATCCCAAATTTCTTCAGTTATTTCCCCTTGTGTTAAAAATAAACCAAATTTGTACCTTTACCCGATTGTATAATGGCCCTCCTATTGCTCCATCCTTGTCAATAACTACTGTACCACTCTTGACCCTGCTCTATCTACCTTAAGCTTTTTTGAGCCCTTCAAATATGCCTAGCTCTTTTAAAATTTTATTATGTACAATGAATTATTCCCTATATGAAAAATAACCTTACACCTTATTTGAGTAATGACTTCTCACATTTTTGGATTTAAATATAAAATTCCTAAATATGTTCTGCACAAGAACATAAGCTTAATTAAACAAGGCAATTAAGTTTCATAAGATCTCTATATGTCTTCTGCTTACCACAATGTTTGACACATTGTAGGCACTGAAGAAATGTGAATCAATGTGTAAACTCTCAGAAGTGTAAATATGAATAATGCAGAGTTGGGTATCATCTTTCACATATACTGTATGGTGAATAGGAATTGTGTATACTATGTCATCAGCATTAACTCTATAAAAACAATTTTGCCAATTCTACACAAAAGAGAATCATTCAAAACATGGCAAGTAAAAAGTATGTGTTATAGAATACATAAAGAAATGATTTTTCATCTGCAAGCAATTTCACCACCTTAGTCATATTTGAAGCCTACACCAAATCTATCTGATCTCTGAAGATCTTCTTCATTCATTTTCTATGAACGTAAACATTGTTCTGCTTCCTTGTGCTTATAAAACATATTTTATTGACTTATAATAGCCCTTATAATAGTTAACTGTTTCTGCCTTTATTACAAGATGTTAAGCTCCTAGATTTCAGTGAAGATTATACACTTGTTTGTATTCATTGTAATAAGCATAATTATTGGTCCATGTTAATTATTGTTTATTTCTAAAATTGTAAATAATTAATTCATTATTTTATAGAAAGAAAACCGTAAAATGATTATTTTACATTCTTGAAAATCCAAGGAATCAATGCAGAATAACAGTGATAAATAACATAATGAGAAGAAAGTATGTTTATTCAAGCTAAAGTTAAGATTTTAATATATTTTACTTTCAAAGAAGCTTTAGATTACATAAATATTACAAAAAATTTATAGGTGATTCCCATAATCCCCATCCCTCCCACTCCCACATAAAGTTTAAGCAGTACTAAATCCATTATGCAATCTACTTCTGTGGGTCACATATTTCAAAAATCACCATGTCCCTCTATCACTTAAGACATGCTCCATTATGAAACAATTTCACTTTTGCTGGAATTTTCATTGACAAAGATAATACAAAGTATGTCCCCAACAATTTTTAGGCTATATCTACATGTACCTTTATCAATTGGACTAAAGCCCATGTCAGAGAGAAATTTAGAGGGAAACTGTGCCAAAATGAGAAAACATGAATGAATCACAGACAATTTCACCCACATATTCACAGACCAGAGCACTGACTATGGTGCAATAGAATGCAGAATGATAGGATCAAAATCAAACATGGTTTTATGCCTGAAAATCATAAAAACAAGATCATACTGAGGAAGAGAAGCCCTGCCTAAGAGACTTAGTGGTGAAGGAAAGGATGGAAAGACGAGATGGAATTTAAGAACTTGCATAAATAAGAGTGACACTAAAAATTAGGAAAAAACCTCCACTGTTCTCAAATTGTACCTCTGATTAAAGAAACTTCAATCATGAAACCAAATAAATAGGGCATGAAAATACTTTTAAATATAGAAAATCAGCCCAAACCATCATTCCAGTCTGAAAATATTAGTTCTTGTCTAGAAAAATAAGACAATAAACATTTAACAGAAAGCAGCAAATTATATCTATATAAAACCAATATACAAAAAAGGAAATATAAGAACAAACAGAATCTTTCAGATACATTCCCCAAAATATGAAAAACATGAAACTTTTAAAAGAAATCAAACTAATTTAATAGCATTAAGTAAATATTTACATCAATGAAAAAAATCTGAAATCACAAATTCAATAACTTTGAAAAGCAACAACAGAACTGTCAATGTGGGAAAAATGATGAAACACAGGAAATAACTTGAACAAAAATACAAAATATCACCTGATAAATTTAGAATGAATTTTAAGGTAACATTCAAAGAATGTATTTGACTGGAATGGAAAAAAAGACTTAAGGAAGGCAACAAATAGTCATGTGCTTAAAGAAATAAAGAAAACAATGTTAAATAACTAATAAATGCGACATTTATTAGAATAGGAAAAATAACTTTCAATGCATGTAAACTGAGTCACACAAGGAAAGAAAAATGAATGTATGATATAATCAAATTATAACTCAAGAAAATATTTCAGAAGTAAAAGAAGAGCTAAGACTACATATAATAATGTTCCAGTTTGTACCTGGGAAAATGAACCAGATGAACCAATATTAAGACATAGCTCCCTCAAAAATCTTTTATTTTAAAGATAAAATTAAAAGAACTTCTAAGCAGAAAGAAAATTCTGTAATTATAAAAAGAAGTAAGTTAATAAGGCAATAAACTAGCTGAAGACAGCTTTCAAAAACAAACTGACTATACACAAGTAGCATTTCCAGTGTTCTCTTTGTGTTCATTATATGACTATTTTTTTTAAGTATTTTTAAGTTGGAATTTTCTTCCAAATAATCATTGGTAAAAATAATTCAAGGATTCTTAGCTTCTTCATACATGTTGGAGTTTTGGAAATAAATGTGGATTCCTCTGTGAAGGAACCAGAAAATCTGGGAGTTGAATTAGACAAATATCATTGGTGCCATACCAACCAATTCCACATTTCTGTTAATATATAGGTATATTTATAATTAAAATATAATGATGTGATATGAGAAGTTGATACACTTTATTGTTTGCATATAGTACCATTGTTATATATGCCTTTCCCTCAACTAAACTGGAAAAAAGCAATTGACAAAATGATACAAGAGAATTCCAGCACCAACACAACAATTATTCATAAAAATAATTGTCTTAAAAGAAGCTTTAAATTACACAAATGATACATCAAAAATATAGTGGATTCCCATATATCCTGTCACCTCCCCCTCCCACACTTTACCCATTAACATCTTTCATTAGTGTGGTTTGTTGGTTACAATTGATGAACATTTATTGAAGCTTTGCGACTAACCATTGTGTATAGTTTATATTATGGTTTACATTTTGTACTGCACATTTTTATGGGTTTTGACAAAATGCATAGTGGCCTGGATCTGCTATAGAAATATCATGAACAACAATTTCAATGTCACCAAAATGCCCCATGTTACATGCACAACAATTTCAATGGCCCCAAAATGCCCCATGTTACACCTGTTCTTCCCTCTCCTTTCCCTCAGAGCCTCCTGTCTTTATATTAGTCTTACAAGTTCTTGCATTACTAGAAAAATGATAAATATATTTTAGTCCATAGATGCACTGCCCTCTTATATTTATTCATTCCTCAATTTTGAGGGTTTTAGGATGGTGTTGCCCACTCAGTTCCTCATTGAGAGGGAGGTTAGATCCCTTGGGGCAGATGGATGTCACAGTTTTGCTTGCAGATGCAGATAATCTCTGTTTTATGGAAAGAGTTTTGTCCATCATCATCTTTTTGTTAGTTGTACTGGGTGACTCTGAGAAACTGGAGGGTAGGTGCTGGCTGCAACTCTGCTGTGATTCAAGGCTGAACATGCATATGAACAGCCAGAAATTTAAGTTTCTAGAAAATATATTTAATGGGTATTGCACTAATTACAGGATCAAATAAAAAAGGAGAAGAAACATGTGTAGGAAATGAGGCTAACTGAAACATTGGGGAGACAGATTATCGTGTAGGAAAAGGTAAGGACCACCAATGAGGTGGCAATTTCATGAGGTCATCTGCCATGCCTATAATGTCTAGATATCTTGACAGTCCTCAGGACAAGCCCTGCTTGAGGCACTGTTTACTATGTATATCAAAGCATAACCTCTGGAATGAATTCCTGACACAATTTAAAATCTCTTAGCTATAAAAACTAATTTGGATTTAATATTTTCCCATTTGTGTTGAGGTCTTTTTCCAAATGCATCAGTTGTTGGCACTTAGTAATAATCCTTCAGTGACAGGAAGGCTAATCCCCAGGAGTTATGTTCCATGCCAGGGAGAAGGTACTGAATTTATATGCTGAGTTCAGCTTAGACTGAGGCCACATTTGTGCAACAAGGAGACTTTCAGGAGGTATCTTTTAAGCAAGATATACCACCAGGCTAAGTTTCAATTTCACAAGAACAACCTTCATAAGTACAAGCATCTATATCAAGGATTGGATGTATTGGTCTGTCATACTTCACTAGGCAAAGGCCATGTAATCAGGAGATTCTTGCCACTCTACTAGAGAATGTAGCAGGACTCCCCAAGATGGAAATTCAGTATTTATTGGTTATTGTGTGGGCCTCCACCTATCAAGACAACAACACATGACCAAATGAACACATTCATCTTCCGTAGAGGCATGCCTTGGCTGTAACCCTTCCTACACATTCCTCACTACTGAAACCTCACACCAATAA
Source organism: Cabassous unicinctus (assembly GCA_029593785.1). Taxonomy (NCBI): domain Eukaryota; kingdom Metazoa; phylum Chordata; class Mammalia; order Cingulata; family Chlamyphoridae; genus Cabassous; species Cabassous unicinctus. The sequence continues at coordinate 835 of JAQZBX010033256.1, read as the reverse complement.
TGCTTCCCTGCTACACTTGCAATCCTTCTGCAATCAAAAACCTCACCAAAAAACAATGCCAAAAAATGACACAAAATAAAATAAAATAAAATATTTAAATTAAAGTAAAATAATATTTAAATTTAAAAATAAATATTTTTTTTTGCCTTGTGCCTTTCATCACTGTAATACGTTGCCTTTCATGTATATTGACAATTTATTTTGTATGTTCCCACAGTGTATACTTTTTTCAGTTTATTTTCCAGGAAACTTTAAGTTACAGAAAAGTCACATAGAAAATATATAGGTAATTCCAATATATTCCAACCCCCTCCCACATATGACCATACCAAAAGCATACTAAATAAGAATGTACAGTTGTTTTATTTGATGAAAAAAAATATAAAAAATTGCTATTAATCATGGTCAATGGTTTACACTATGATTTATATTTTGCACCATACACATTTATAGGTTCTGACAAACAGTATAATGGCCTATATCTGTCAATGCAATATCATCCAAAATAGTTCCAATGCCCTCAAAATGCCCTGTGTTCCAGTTTCTTCCCTCCCTTCCCATAAAAAAACCTATGGCTACCACTAAGATTCAATTTTTGATAAATAACTTTTATAGTTATATGCATTAATATCTGATTTGTATTCTTTTATTTGCACTGCCTATGTACTCAAGACATTCTTGCTCCTCTATTTGAGAATGTAGTAGGACTTCCCAGCATGGGAGTTTAATATGTTCTTTTTACTGTGTTGGTATCCACCCTCTGAGATGACACCCTATGATAAGATAAACATACCCATTTTCCACAGAACCATGCCTTTTTTTTTTTTTTTTTTTT